>MU672025.1:99644-117153 GCA_026770625.1 Nicotiana glauca
CTACTCCATCCGTTTCAATTTATGTGAACCTATTTCCTTTTTAGTCCGTGCCAAAAAGAATGACATATTTCCTTATTTGGAAACAATTTACCTTTATGCAATGATTTATAGCCACACAAAATAAAGGTGCCTCATTTTACACCACAAGATCAAAAGTCTTCTCTCTTTTATTAAATTCCGTGCCCAGTCAAATGGGTTCACATAAATTGAAACGGAGGGAGTATAAGGCATAGTTTCTCTCTTTTATAAGGCATAGTTGCTACAACATATTTAGTTTTAAGATATGTGAACTTCTGTATTTTTCTTAATTGAGAAGATAGTTTGACTATTGCATTTCAAGCGCCGTCATTCTTTTAGTATTACTTCTACTGCTGCTAATATAAAGACTTGTCTCCAAAAGGTCACCTTTTATAAGGAACCGTTTGGGACAGAGCGAAAGAGGCACTAGCTTTTCAAGTAAACCGGCAATCACAACCCCATTTTAGCAATTTGAATTGGCCCCACACGAAAAAGCAACTTTACTAGTATAATATGAGTCCGGAACCAAAATGTGATTCTTTTGGACTCAAACTACGTAAATAGGTGTAAAATAAAAAGTTACCAAAGTATATGTAACGTCAGAAAACCTGACGCTATACATTAACGGTAACCGCACTGTTAATGTATAGCGCCAGAAAATCTGGCATTATATAAAAAAAATCTGACAAACTTGATATAGCGCCATAAAAAGTGACGCTAAACCCTTAAAAGAGTGAAACAATTGCTTCCATCTAATTGCTAGTTTGGCAAACAAGATCCAGATTATGTGCTCACTGGATGAGATCAAGATCCATCACGAAATAGTTGAACATTATATGTTTTTTTTTTTCTTTTTAATGTATATTATGGAAGAATATAATCTAAGTTAATAATGTAAGAATTTTACATTTTTTTGTAAAAGGTTACGTGTTATCTTCTTTTTTGAAGTCATAACCATGCTTATATAGATGACTGTGTATAGTTAAATTATCTAAAAAATTATGCCAAAGGTTTTTAGAATCTGTGTATAAACATTGCATGCTAATGAAAAGTATAACATTAGTATATGCTAACATTGCATGGTTATGAAAATGAATGAGTTGGTGCAACACTATTCATCACTCTATATTAGGTTTATTAATATTTTATTCAATCTTTTTATTTGTGTAATTTTAATTTATCATATATTGGGTATATAATTAATTTTCATATTAAGATCTTTATAATTTTAATTTTATATCCTATTTTTTTATATAATAATTTTTGTATATATTATATTTATATACGTATATATAACACCAGAAAACCTGGCGCTATACATTAACGATGCAGTTACCCGACATGAAACATGACTTATACTCACAAAAATGTACAACATTAGGTTTTAAATTTAATGTATATACTCACAAAATACGTATTTTTTGTATTTCGATCACATCTGAATCAGGATAAAAAGAGAAAATGAGACTTTAAGCAGAGGCGAATCCAGAATTTAAATTTAATATGTTCAATTTTTAAGATTTTCGGCATTGAAATTATTATATTGTTAAAGTTCTGAGTTCAGATCTAATATTTATGGAGATTCGTAAATGATTTAGTTGAGCCCGTAACCTAAAGGCTATATCCGCCCAGACAGTAAGAATTGACCTCACTCATATCGCGTGTAACACTGTTACTGGTAGAACTACTACATTGTAACCCTTGAAGGTTGGTTAAAAATGACTTATTTTGACAAAGTGCATTGTGCTAACTGGTTAGGTGTGGTTCATATAACTCAAACCATTATAAGATGGTTCATAAACAAAAGCCTGGAAAGGCTTCAAAAGGTCAAACTTCTCCAAATCTCTAATCATGTTTTTAAGTCCTTATAATCCAGCATCATACGAGAAAAACTTCCTATCATTGCTTTAGGTGAACTTTTTCACAAAGAAAATAAACTGGATAAGCTCAAAAGAATTTTGGGGTACCAATCATGAGTGGCTGAATCTCTTTGCCAATACCAGTGTTAACTACTTGATTAGTACTGGGCCTGATCACTCTCCTCTTTTGATCTCTGCTAACTCTAATAATGATGATTATGTTACATATTTTAGGTTCTTAGATTTCTGGATAGAAGAACATGATTTCATGGATATTGTTGAGCTTGGAGTATTGATGTCTCTGGTTCACCACTCTGGGAGTTCTATTTAAAACTTAAAAATACCTGCAAAATACTTTCACAGTGGTCCAAAATCTCTGTTTGGAATATTTTTACAGCTGTAAAATCCTTAGAGGATAAGATTGCAATGCTGGAACTTCAATCTACCAATGACGACTCAGAAGCTAATAGAGTTGCCCTTAATCAAAGTAATGCTGAATTGATAAGGACATACAAGAAGGAAGAGGCGTTTTGGAGACAAAAATCTGAAATCAAGTGATTTATGGAAGGAGAAGTCAATACCAAATTCTTTCACTCTATGATCAAGGGCAAGAAGATGAGTTTAACTCTATCTAGAATGCAAGATGATAACGGCAACTAGATTGAAGGAAAGCAGTGTATTGCTCAGGAGGCTATAAGTTTTTCAAGAAGCAATTCACAAAGGAGAGCACCAGAAGGACTTTCCTATTATGAGTCGCATTCCAAGGATTGCTAATCAGTAGGACAACAAAAAACTGGTAGCACCACCTTCGATTGATGAATTGAAAGAGATCATCTTCTCTATGAGCACACACAGCGCTCTTGGACCTGATGAGGTCTCTGAAAAATTCTACCAATCATGTCGGGAGATAATAAAGGAGGATTTACTACTAATGATACTTGACTTTTCTGCAGTTACTTTTTTACCAAGATCTTTTACTCACACATGCCTTATCATGATTCTAAAGGTGGAGAATCCCCAACAATTCAGTGAGCTAAGACCAATCCGTCTTAGTAACTGTTATATCCCGTGTTTTCGTACGTTAAAGTTTCATCTTCAGTTAATTGACGTAGACTCGGAATGATATTATCTTGATATTAGCATATTTATGCTATTTATAACAAGCAATAAGTAAGGCCATGAAGATAAAGGGTACACGAATTAAAAAAAATGAGTTTCGTTAAAGGTTGTTAAATTTGGATAAAATAGGGTCCGAATGATAATACCAACACTTATAGACTAGTATCATACAAGATACTACATAACTGTGATAGTAAGATATATAAAATATATTTAAAATAAGTAGAATTTTAAGTAATTTTATATAATTTTTAATTATACGGATAATTAATTAATTACCGGGTAACGGAACATTACCTAATTACTCAATGAATGGATAAAGATTAAATATCCCACCCACATCCCCACGTGGCAGCTAGCCATGTTACAAAGGAATGAATAAATCATTCCTTGGTAAGTTGTCAAAGAATTATAATGTCTTTCATTTCCAAGAAATGGCCTAATCAAAGTCTTTCAACTAAAACAAAACATTTCATTTTCTAATGCCTTACAGGGGAGGAAATGTTATGTACTTCAAAGTCTTTCAACTAAACAAAACAATTCATCTCTAAGGCATTACAGAAGAAGGAAAACATTATGTACTCTTAAAAAAAATAATCTCTTTCAAGCTTCATTCTCAAAGACATTAAGATCAGATCCTACAAGTTTCAACGGTTCCAACGAGATTTAGCAACACGGTGTTCCTCTTTTTCAAAGACATCATACAGATTGTTTTCCTATTCTAGGTATGTTAAGGCTAAGCCTTCTTTCATTTTGGCATGATCTCGTAATTACACAAGTTTGATAACGAAGCATAAAAAAAATTCATATTCCGGAATTTATGTATATTTTGCTAGTCTCGCAAATTTATTTCTATATAGTTAAAAGTGTTTGTTATCTGAATTGGTTAACAACTTTTGCATGATTATCTTATTCTCTACTTTTGTAGTGTACTGATGTATGATTCAGTTATTTTCCTAGTTTCAATGGCACGTTTGAAACATATGTATGATTTAGTTATTTTCCTAGTTTCAATGGCACATTTGAAACATATGTATGATTCAAATATTTTCCTAGTTTTTTAAGTTAGAATATTTCCCTTACCGGGACTTCCTTTTCAATTGAGTATTTTCTTCTTCGAGTGAAGAGAGTAGAGAATTTATATATATAGTATTAAGTATTTTTATTACCATCGAGCTATAATCGATAGGCAGGTCCCTATTGGGCACCTCTTATCAGATGGTAAGTCATACACCGAGCCTATTGTGGCCGAGCACCTATGAGCGAGCCTAGTTGGTCGAGATACAAAGCCTAGTATGGTCGAGCGCCTACGAGCGAGCCTATTATGGCAGAGCATATATATATATATATATATATATATATATATATATATATATATATATATAAGGCCGAAAAACTATTTTACTTACCATATTGAGGGAGTTGAGTGAGTATCAACATATGAGCATATCTTCAAGTTTTCTTTGACTCCCAGTTGCTTTCAGTTATTACATTATCAGTTCAGTTTCAGCTTTCAATACATTCCCTTACATACTCAATACATTATTTCGTATTGACGTCCCTTTCTGGGGTTACTACATTTCATGCGTGCATGTTCGGACAGACAGAGGGGTAGACCTCCTCAGTAGGTGTTGCCCGAGTTCAGCCTTATCAGTAGGCTCCCCTTCTTTTGAAGTTGTCGGGTCTAGCATTTTGCTGTACATCTTGTGCATTATGTATATAGGTTATGGGTAGATTGGGGCCCTGTTCCGATCATAATACATCTGTCAGTAGAGGCTTGTAGACATATCATGTCAGTTAGTGCAGTATGCTGAGCTTGTAGCCCTGTACGTATATTTTGTTGGCTCGTCAGTTGTAGCAATTATGACGGCTTTGCCGGCCCAGCTTTATATTGACATTTTAGTCACTATTAGTCTCTATTCAGCTTTATATTTCTCATCAAATATTATCTTGTAATGTGGCCACGGCCAAAGTATGACATTACATGTTTAGAGTCTCTTAGTCGCAAGTAATACCTAAGGATAGGTAAGGCACTGGGTGCCGGTCTCATCCCCAGGCTCGGGGCGTGATAAAAGTGGTATCAAATCAGTTCTGTTCTAGAGAATCTACAAGCCGTGTCTAGTAGAGTCTTGTTTATAGATGTGTGGTGTACCACATTATATAAGCAGGGGACTACAGGGCATTTAGTAGTTGGTTACCCTTCTTTAAAATCTAAATCATGTTGTAGCACCGAGTTATAGGAAATTTGAGTTAAGTGTTAACGCCTGCATGCACAGATGACGGTAACTAGGAAGACTACGGCTAGCTAGAGGAGAGGAACAACAGTAGGTAAGAGGACTAGCAGGGTACCCCCAGTAGATGGGGCCCAATCGGAGTCTTAGGGAGAGATCGCTATCCAGCAATTACTGGCTCCTACGTCAACTGAGGAGATTCCTACGGAGACTGCACATCCAGTTCCCCCTCCGCTTCCGTCAGACCAGGACTTGAGAAGTGTGGTGCATTTGTTGGAACAGTTGGTAGCTACCCGACAACATGTTAGGGCATCCGCTAGTACAGGACCATCCGAGGGATCTGGGAGTTCAAGGGTCCGAGAGTTTATTGCTTTGAGTCCCCCAGAGTTCACGGGGACAGATCAGAGGGAGGACCCGTAGGATTTCATAGATCAGCTTCACATGATCTTTCGGTTTATGCATGCCACGGGGAAAGAGGCAGTTGAGTTAGCAGCTTTTCGACTTTGATATATAGCCATCCTTTTGTACGAGGGATGGGAAAGGTCCAGGGATGTGATGCACCTCCAACTATTTGGGAAAAAATTTCAGAGGCCTTTCTTGACCACTAATTACCGTGAAAGATCCCATAGGACCGACTCGACCAGTTTTTAGCCCTCAAGCAGGGCAATATGAGCGTTCGAGAGTATAATCTCTATTTTGACTCATTGGCCAAATATGCACCATCCACAGTTTCTACTATGCGGGATAGAATCCACAGGTTTATAGCAGGGTTGGCCCCTGAGTTGATCGAGGCATGTGCCACCGCTGCATTACAGGATAGTATGGATATCTCCCGGATTCAGCTATTTGCCCAAAATATTGAAAGGGGTAGGCGTCAGCAGTAGGGTACAGAGAGGACTGAGTTAGGGCAGCGGAAGAGGATGAGATTTTCTAGATCTCAAGAGCAATCTCAGGGTAGTTATAGGCCCCAGTACTTCGAATGGCCACCTAGACATTCGCTACCTCAGTCACAAGGTTACAGGTATGATCCTTATACTCGGTCAGGACCGGGTGAGAGCTCTCAAGCATCAAATTTGTAGCGATAACGAGGTTCAAGGCAGACATAGCCATTTCCGCCGCGGTGTGCCATATGCGGTAGAGGACATTTGGGCCAATGCCGAGCTGGTTCCGATGCTTGCTGTACAGGTGGACGTCCGGGGCATATGATGCGAGATTGCCCAAATAGAGATTTTGGGGGAATGGCGCAACCAGCGAATTCAACAACAGGATCAGCTATGTCTGTGCATTCTTCAGGGCACGAGTCTCAGTCTTCGGCTGGTAGAGGTCAAGGTAGAGGTAGAGGGTTCAGTTCAGGTGGCAACCAGAATCGTATCTATGCGCTCGTGGGTCGACAGGGCCAAGAATCCTCACCAGACGTTGTGACAGGTATGTTGACCATTTTTTCTCACTATGTTTATGCCTTGATAGACCCAGGATCTACTTTATCATGTATTACCCCATTTGTCGCAAAAAAATTGGTATTGTTCCTGAAATACTAAGTGATCCTTTAGCGGTATCTATACCGGTCGGAGAATCGATTATTTCTAGACGGGTTTACCGAGGTTGTATGGTGTCAGTTTGTGGTCATCAGACCTCAGCCGGCCTAGTTGAGCTGGAGATGTTGGATTTTGATGCTATCATAGGCATGGACTGGTTGGCATCGTGCTAAGCCACAGTTGATTGTCGAGCAAGATAGCTAGATTTCACTTTCCGGGGGAGCTAGTCCTTGAATGGGTAGGTAATACAGTGACTACTAGAGGTAGTTTTATTTCCTATCCGAAGGCGAGGAAAATGATCGCAAAAGGGTGCATTTATCTTATTGTGCGAGTTAAAGATGCATATGTTGAGATACCTACACTTCAGTTTATTCCAGTAGTAAAGGAATACACAGATGTAATTCCAGATGAACTTCCAGGTATTCCTCCAGAGCGAGAGATTGATTTCGTCATCGATTTGCTTCGGGGAACGCAACCAATATCCATCCCTCCGTATAGAATGGCACCTGTTGAATTGAAGGAGTTGAAGGACCAATTAAAAGATTTATTGGAGAAAGGTTTCATCAGACCCCGTAACTCACCTTGGGGTGCACCGGTACTATTTGTATGGAAGAAGACGGCTTGCTGAGGATGTGTATCGATTATAGGAAACTGAAAAAGGTAACTGTCATGACCCAAAATCCAACCCCTCGTGATGGCGCCTTTCATGGAACTAGGCCAGTCTCACACCAACACAATCCAATATCACAATGTAAATATTAAAAATCATTTGCGGAAGACTTTCATCATTTCTAAAACAAATCGTTTAAGACATAAAAGAAAGATTCATATTACAATACATTCATCTCAAAACCACAGTGTCACTGAGATCATGAGCATCTAATGTAAATATATAATCTATCAAAGTGTCTAAGAGCTAACAGAAGAGTACAACTAGAAATGAGAAGGAGAGCCAACTCCTGCAAAGGCCATGCAGGTACTTCAATAATCTTCTAAGTCAGAAGTCTCGAGCAAACATCCGCCACTGGATCCGAAGTGCCAGAATCTGTACACGAGGTACAAGGGGTAACATGAGTACACCAAATCAGTAAGTAACAAGTCCAAACTATGGACTGACAGGTATTGACGGACCAAACCTCAACGGGCAATTTAGCAGTAAACGGAACATAAATGTAGACATGCTTACAGTTCAAGTAAAACTCAACAGTAATAGAAGCAACTGATCAATAAAGAGTTCAATACTCAAAGATTTCGTATATGTACCAATGCACAGCTAGTATGATGAATGTTCCCACAACCTCCACTCACAAGTGCTCAACCACTTGGTACTGTATATAGCCATCCGGCCTAGGGAAGGTCCATCCCGAAATATACATCACTGACTGTAGTTATCCGGTACCGAGGACACAGGCCAATCCAGCCTCACGGAGAAGATCCATCTCCGGGTATAGTACTTCGAACAAATCCATGTCCAGGGAAATCCATCCCTTAGTATAGTACTTCGGACAAATCCATGTCCAGGGAAATCCATCCCTCAGTATAATCATCTACTGCGTTCACTGGGGGTGTAAAGACTCTGAAGGGGCTTCTCTGAGCCCAAGCGTTATATCAATGCCAGCAAAGGCATGATATATATCGTTGTTGCGGCGTGTAGCCCGATCCCATACTGTCAATCAATATTCGGCTCTCGGCCTCACTCAGTCAATACTCTTCAGTCTCACACACATGGGCTAAGATATCATAATACAAGACCGAACAATGAAATGATATGTCAAATAGCAATAATCGAGACTGGGAAATGATATAATATGCATGAACAGGACTGAGTGTAGAATATACATGAATCTAATGACATGATAGCAAGAAACGACCTCTCGGGTCTCAACAGTGTTGGTGTGAAGCCTTAACATGATAATTAACATGATTTACAACTCAACAGCTAGGTTATATAATCACAGCACATATATCGATAATAAATAACCACTAAGCGGCGCTCTGGAATGATCCAGGCCACATTTCTCACAGTGCACGCTCATTCGCCCGTCACTTGGCGGAGCGTTACCTTTATAACAATTGTAGAACACATCGTTCGAGGTTTCGAACCCGCAGTACTAAGGTTGAAACTGTTACTTACCTCAAGCCAAGCCAAAACTCTAGCCCGTGACGCCTTTTCCTCTTGAATCGGCCTCCAATTGCCTCGAATCTAACCAAAATCATTACATAACCATCAAAATATGCTAAGGGAACAAAGCCCACTCGAAAATAATCAAAATACAACGCGAATCCTAAAATTAACCAAACCCAACCACCGGGCCCACGTCTCGAAATTCGATAAAATTTATATCAATAGACTCCTTATCTCCCCACTAGTTCATACATATAAAAAGTACTAAAATCCAACCACAAATGACCCATCAAAATACTTGCTCAAAGGTCTCCAATTTTCTAGCCCTAACCCCCAATTTGCTACTGATTTTTCCCATAGATTTCATGCTTATAACCTTAAAAATCATCATGAAAAAGAGTTTAGGGACCAAGGACCTTACCTTTAAGAAACCCTCTTGAATTATCCCTTCAATTAGCTCTCTAAGGCTTCTTCCCTTTTGAAATGTTATGAAAAAACACTCAAAATCACGAAGGGTGAAATAAATATATTCTGACCCAGGCTTTTTGCACTTGTGGTCCTTTTCCCGCTTGTGCTGCCTAATTCATCGCATCTGCGGTTTCCACTTAACTGCACATTTCCCCATCTGCGGCTAAAATATTGCACATGCGCTACCGCATGTGCGCTCCCTTCACCGCTTCTGCAGTTCCTGATGATTTCCTCCTGTCTGCTTCTACGGTTCTCTTCCGCGTCTGCGGGAGTCGCGCCTGTGGCCTCCCAACTGTAGATGCAGTTATGACAGCACCCATAACTTCAGCTGAATCCTCCAAATTCCTGACTTTTCGCCAACCATCTGAAATCACCCCGAGGCCCCCGGGACCTCAACCAAAAACACCAACAAGCCATATACTACTAATCAAACTTATACCAACTTTCAAAACACCTCAAACAACATCGAATCAACCAATACACATTGGATTCAAGTCTAAGGTTCCAAAAATCTTCCGAATTGCGCTTTTGATCAAACATTCTATCAAACCACGTCCGAATGACTTAAAAAATTTCACACACATCCCAAACGACACAACGGACCTACTGCAATTTCTGGAATTCCATTTCGACCCCTATATCAAAATCTCACCTATCAACCAGAAAATGCCAAAATTCCAATTTCATCAATTCAAGCTTAAATCTACTACGAACCTCCAAAATACGTTCCAATCACACTTTTAAGTCCTAAATCATCCCCCGAAGCTATCTGGATCATAAGAATTCACATCCGAGCCCTTTATCACATAAGTCGGCATTCGGGTGACTTTTCCAACTTAAGGTTGCTCAAAAGAGACTAAGTGTCTCAAACCTTACCAAAACCTCTCTGAAGCTGAACCACTCAACCCGGTAACACATAATACAAATGAAACAAGCATAAAGAAGCAAAAATGGGGGAAACAGAGCGGTAACTCATGAAACGACCGGTCGGGTCGTTACATCCTCCCCCATTTAAACATACGTTCGTCCTCGAACGTGCCCAGAGTTATTCCGAAAACCATCAAATCATTGTGTAACCTTACCATGCACATACCCGGGGGTGATCCCACTTAACCCTATCTCATATAGGTCTGATAACACAATGTAACTGAAATTTCACAATCCAACCTAGCCTATAAACCTTAGAACCACATTTCAACTTCTGAAATCATCTATAAGATCAGAATCTCACATCTATACTTTGAATAAGTCCAAACAAGCTGTAACAAACCATACCTGCAGCATCAGATGCAATTACATAATATACCATAAAGCTCCAACTCTCGTAGTGTTAACTTCTAATCACAGCAGTTGCTCAGAACAACCGAATATCGATAATAAATCTCTTATCAAATAAAGCCCCATTCCAACACTTCCGTATAATGCAAATGATAAAATGAAACATGTATAAAGTCATAACCATTCCTCAAATCAACCATTCGTGAAGCCACTTCTCCTCTGGTAAGGACCATAGCAAATTTCTAAGCCGAACAACATGCTGAAATCGGATCCGTTTATATTTATTCTAGATCCTAACGATCTCATCTAATCTAACACAACTAATCTGGTGACATGACATATCAATACCATCTAAAGCTAGAACTCGTGCAATCCGCACACCAATAAGCAACAATTCGAACGTACTCAAATCATGAAAAATGACTCAAATGAGAGAGCTGTACCGCAAGCTCACCAGTACCACCATAACATAATGCTGAGAACCCATCACACGTAGAAACAAAAAACACAAATCTAACCTGAAGGGTCATACCTCCACATAACTTTGCAGTAATGTGTGACCCTATCCAAACACCGGTCCACATGAAACACCTCAAGTCACTATGCTCAAAATCGACAACCACGCGCAATTTGATGTCTAGAACCAAAACAAATCATTATAACCATGGTGAAGCAATTGGAAAAAATTGCACAAACCCAAAAGGATACAACCGATACGCCATCCGCCGAGAAATACCCAATACTCTTCCCGCTTGAATTCCACTGAGAGACCCCAATAAAACCGCACCACATGTACTTATAACCAACAAATCTCAACGCCTCGCAACACGGAAAGGTAACTCATAGATCTCCCCAGGTCACTAATAAGCTCAATAACGATCGAATCAACACATCCCTCAATAATACAACTCGGAGTCAACCAAGCCGTCTCGATGGAGAATACACATCCATATTGGCCTACCAATGAACCCGTTATCAAGGAGTTCCTGAAGCTGATCCTTCAACCCCTTTAACTTCGCCGGTGCCATACGATATGGTGTCCGTCACCAAATCAATACCGAAATCAACAACCCTATCCGACGGCATGCCCGACAGCAGGAAACACATCCCAAAAATCACTCACCACCAAAATTGAATCAATGGTAGGAGTCTCTGCACCGACATCCCTCACAAAGGCCAAACAAGAAGGACAATCTTTCCCAACCATCCGCTGGGTTTTTAAAAGGAAATCACCCTACTGGGAACAAAATTCGTCGAACCTCGCCACTCAATCCGTGGCATATCGGCATAGCCAATGTCACCGTCTTAGCATGAAAATCTACAATAACACGACACGGAGACCGCCGGTCCATACCCAATATCACATCAAGATCTAACATACTAAACAACAAGGATTCCCTCGAGTCTCCAACTACAAATAGTCACTACACAAGGCCGATACACACGGTCCACAACTACAACATAACCTGTTCATGAGAATTCCAAGCCCCCTAAATCCATATCGCTCACGAATCACCATATCTGATCCTAGCTTCACTACCCGAACATCTAGCAAACATCTGATACTCGATCATTCCACGAGGGATATTCCTAGAATTCTTTTGTGTTACCAAGCAAACTTAAATATCAGCAGTCGATCAAACGAGAGAGTGCCACAATACTAATAAAGTATCCTCAACTCAAACACATCACCCTTTCTAAAATGTATACCCTCATCAGGCCACACGAATCAGTGATCTCATTTACCTAATCATCTGGAACTGTCTGTACTGCTTAAGAATTTATAACCTTCCTTTCATGACTGAATCGTGAGCTTTCACATGCAATTTTCAACCCTACACAACATACCGCATATAGCATATCACCCTATGATAAATATAAGAACTTCATAACCCCTTCCAAAGCCACAAGCAACTACGTACTTCACTAGTCAAGAACTTTCCATTTGATCCCACCTACAAGAAAATCACTATATATCACATGCTCCTCACGCCAGTAGAAATTATACATCCCTAACCATGGTAGAAATCATCAAGAACTCTTTGAATTCCATTTGCACAAAACCAAACCGTCAAGATTGAATCCTTCTAACTCAACCAAGCTACGCAGGCCAATAAAACCCAAGATCACTGCCGCAAAACACATGTGGAGACTCATAACCTCGTACGCACCCAAAGAACTAATCATATCTTTACCATGCCGATCCAGCCTATTACCAAGCTATCCCATCTATCCAAGTTCCTTTTGATTTACCTTCAACATGATACTTCTTCTTGCTATAACACCACAATCCTCATCCCAGACTCGCCACACAAGATCCATGCATAAAGCCATACCGTCTAAGGCTCATAAGCCGTTGAATACTCTCTTAAATATTCCTAAAAACACCACATTTGAAATTCTTTCCCTGAAGAGACTTCCTGCGAATCTAAAGCCATTACCTTCACTTTCCTGATGCTGATGTGTAGAATCTACAATGATATAGAAATACCACGAGTCTCGATACCCTCCAATGCAAACCTCAGTTTCTATCCAAATATACAACCTGAAAATATCCAATTATTACATGTAGAATCTGGAACCTATTAGAACCATTCTTAAGAGTCATCCACTCTACTCAAACCGCAATTAGACCGATCATACAGACCGGACGACCTGTGCTCCATTAGCACTCCGACACCGCAGAATATAACCTCATCTTAATGCAACCAAGAAACTTCCTGTTCTATACACCGTACATCCTTTACCAATAACAACTCAATTCATTTCATGATTCTCATACACCCTTAAGCCTAACTTAACCTTTATTTAAATTTCCTTTACTCGAGCCATCTTCGATCTCAACCTTTTCAAGCCACAACTGATTCACTAGCTTACCTCAAACTGAAACCAATACAACACATATTCGTGCAATAAACTAATCAATACCAGACCCCCCCACTTGGCTCAAAGCCATGGATCAAAACACATGGAACTCACAATGCCCATACTCTACTACTTCCATAATTCCGTGGTGAGATTAAACTAAATCCTTCATAAGCTCATGCAACACATCCATCTAGTATTTCAAATCATCTGCAAATCTCGTGTTCACCCTCGTAACAGACAAGACCACTCTCATAAACGTCCCAAACTCAAATTGCAACACATATATTTCACAGAATAGAGGACTCCCAACCAATTACATAAGGATTGCACAATCTCAGAACACTTCGCAGGAGATAATCCACCTGCTTAGTCTCAAACTGGTATTTCTCTATACTGTTCCATAATCATCACTATTACACAATCACTTAATCATCATGAGCATGAACTCATATCACAACATAAAATCTACTTCACTTACCAACTAGACAACATGAAAAGACCCTTCAACACACCCACAACTCGGGCTATACATCAAATACGTTGGAAATCAAGCACCGAATAGTTCTAACTACCCCCAAGCATACCCTTCTCGTCTTCTCCAAATCATATGAACACATCTTGTAGTCACATCATACTTATCGCATAGCTATCAGGTCATCACTTCCACTAATAGGGACACTACCGAACTTATAAATCCAAAAGTATATGCTCACAAAATCAACATCTCAGTGTTCAAGCTACAAGCAAATCCATGCCTCAAGTCCTCCAAACTAGCCCAACATCAAGACAAAAAATTCACATCTCGCCCTTCGATCAGGGAATCACAAGACGTCGATCCACATTTGATACCGAGCGCTCATGCACACACACGAATGCATGGAAGAAATTCAAGGAGTTAAGCTTCAAGATGAATCAATGTCGCAAGATAGGAATTCAAGAATATGAAGTTTATTTCCTAAAGGTTCTACAGCCTCTCGAGGATAAGTTGAGAAGTCTCCGTATCAATCCGTGAAACTCTACTAAACCCGCTCATGACTCGTAAGACCTATGTAACCTAGGCTCTGATACCAACATGTCACGATCCAAAACCTAACCCGTCGTGATGGCGCCTATCATGGAACTAGGCAAGCCTCAAACCAACGCAATCCAATACCACAGTGTAAATATTAAAAATTATTTGAGGAAGACTTTCATCATTTCTAAAGCAAATTGTTTAAGACATAAGAGAAAGATTCATATTACAATACATTCGTCCCAAAACTACAGTGTCACTGAGATCATGAGCATCTAATGTAAATACATTATCTATGAAAGTGTTTAAGAGCCAATAGAAGAGTACAACTGGAAATAAAAAGGAGAGCCAACCCTGCATACGTCATGCAGCTACTTCAATAATCTTTTAGTTAGAAGCCTCGAGCAAACATCCGTCACTGGATCCAAAGTGCTTGAATCTGTACATAAGGTACAGGGGATAAAGTGAGTACACCAACTTAGTAAGTAACAAGTCCAACCTATGGACTGACAGGTAGAGATGGACCAAACCTCAATAGGAAATTTAGCAGTAAACGGAACAGAAATGTAGACATGCTTACAGTTCAAGTAAAACTCAACAATAATAAAAGCAAATGATCAGTAAAGATTTCAATACTCAGAGATTTCGTATATGTACCAATGCACAGCTAGCATGATCAATGTTCCCACAACCTTCACTCACAAGTACCCAACCACTCGGTACTGTATATGGCCATCTGGCCCAGGGAAGGTCCATCTCGGAATATACATCACTGACCGTAGTCATCCAGTACTGAGAACAGAGGCCAATCCAGCCTTACGGAGAAGATACATCTCCTAGTATAGTACTTTGGACAAATCCATGTCCAGGGAAATCCATCCCTCAGTATAGTACTTTGGACAACTCCATGTCCAGGGAAATCCATCCCTCAGTATAGTACTTCGGACAAATGCATGTCCAGGGAAATCCATCCCTCAGTATAATTATCTACAGCGCTCACTGGGGGTGTAAAGACTCCAGAGGGGCTTCTCTAAGCCCAAGCTCTATATCAATGCCAGCGATGGCATGATCAATATCATTGTTGTGGCTTGCAGCCCAATTCCACACTATTAATCAATATTCGGCTCTCAGCCTCACTCAGTCAATACTCTCCAGTCTCACACACACGGGCTAAGATGTCATAATACAAGCCCAAAAATGATATGATATGTCAGATACAATAATCAAGACTGAGGCATGATATAATATGCATGAACAGGACTGAGTGTAGAATATACATGAATCTAATGACATGATACCAAGAAACGACCTCTCGGGTCTCAACAGTGTTAGCATGAAGCCTTAACATGATAATTAACATGATTTACAACTCAACAGCTAGGTTATATAATCATAGCACAGATATAGATACTAAATAACCACTAAGTGGCGCTCTAGAATGATCTAGGCCGCATTTCTCTCGGTGCACGCTCATTCGCCCGTCACTTGGCATAGCGTCACCTTCATAAAAATCATAGAACATGTCGTTCGGGGTTCCGAACCCGCAGTACCAAGGTTGAAAGCGTTACTTACCTCAAGCCAAGCCAAAACTCTAGCGCACGGCGTCTTTTCCTTTCCTATCAACCTCCAATTGCCTCGAATCTAACCAAAATCAGTATATAACTACCAAAATATGCTAAGAGAACAAAGCCCACTGGAAAATAATAAAAATACAACGTGAATCCCGAAATTAACCAAACCGGACCCCCGGGTCCACGTCTCAAAATTCGATAAAATTAACATTAATAGACTCCTTATCTCCCCATGAGTTCATACATATCAAAAGTACTTAAATCCAACCACAAATGACCTACCAAATTCTTGCTCAGACGTCTCCAATTTTCCGCCCTAACCCCCAATTTGCTACTGATTTTCCCATAGATTTCATGCTTACAACCTTAAAAAACATCATAAAAATGCGTTTAGGGACCAAGGACATTACCTCTAAGAAACCCTTTTGAATTCTCCCTTCAATTAGCTCTCCAAGGGTTCTTCCAGTTTGAAATGTTATGAAAAACCACTCAAAATCGCGAAGGGTAAAATAAATATATTCTAACCCAGGCCTTTTGCACCTGTGGTCCTTTTCCTGCTTCTATGGTCCCGCTTTTACGGCCTAATCCACCACATCTGCGGTTTCCACTTAACTACCCATTTCCACATCTACGGCTAAAATCTCGCACTTGCGCTACCGCAGGTGCGCTCCCTTCACTGTTTCTGCGGTCCCTACTGATTTTCTCTTGTCCGCTTCTGTGGTTCTCTTCCGTATCTACGGGAGTCATACCTGCGACCTCCCAATCGCAGATGCGGTTATGACAGCTGCCATAACTTCAGCTGAAATCCCAAAATTCCTAACTTTCCGCAACCATCCGAAATCATCCCGAGACCCCAGGGTCCTCAGCCAAAAACACCAACGAGACATATACTACTATTCAAACTTATACCAAACTTCAAAACACCTCAAACAGTATCGAATTAACCAAAACACATTGGATTCAAGCCTAAGGTTCCAAAAATCTTCCGAATTACTCTTTTGATCAAAAAGTCTATCAAACCACGTCCGAATGACCTAAAATTTTGCACACACATCCCGAATGACACAACGGACCTACTGCAACTCTCGGAATTCCATTTTGACCCATATATCAAAATCTCATCTATCAACCGAAAAACGCCGAAATTCCAATTTCGCCAGTTCAAGCCTAAATCTACTACTGACCTCCAAAATATGTTCCGATTACACTCCTAAGTCCTAAATCATCCTCGAAGCTATCTGAACCATCAGAATTCACATCCGAGCCATTTATCATATAAGTCAATATCCAGTTGACTTTTCCAACTTAAGCTTACTCAAAAGAGACTAAGTGTCTCAAACCTTACCAAAACCTCTCTGAATCCAAACCACTCAACCCGATAACATATAATACAGATGAAACAAGCATAAAGAAGAAGAAATGGGG
>MU672030.1:0-19063 GCA_026770625.1 Nicotiana glauca
TGCTTTAAGTAATTTACTGCCTGATATAGAACTGCCTTGTGCTGTTATGTGTTTTCTTATCTTCGGTTATTATTTTTATTATTACTCACTGGGTCAGAGTACTCACATTACTCCCTGCACCATGCGTGCAGATTCAGGATTAGTAGAGTCCGCACCTGAGAACTGACATCCTTCCCAGATCTGGTAGCGAGATCGGAGCATCGAGGTAGCTGTTGACATTCGCAGCCCCTTGACTCCCCTATTTTATGCTATTTCAGTTATTCCTGACTTCTGTATCAGATAATCTGTTTCGTAGACTTATAACAACTCTGTAGTAGCTCATGACTTGTGACACTCCGGTTTGGGCTGTGTCGGGATGGTTTCCCTCGTATTTATCGCTATTTCTGCATTAATTGTTATGTTAAGCATGTGATAAAATGGTAAATGTTAATTAATTGCTGAAAAAGAGGTATTGGCGTTGTTCTGGCTGGCCTTGTCTTCACGAGAGGCGCCATCACGATCGGGTTTGGGAATTGGGTTGTGACACTATTGCAGCAAAACTGTAGCTATTTTTCATTGATTTGGTAAACGCTGGCTATTTTTGATTGATCAATCCGAAAACTGGCTATACAGTGCTATTTTTACTTCTTTATGGTTACATGACTACTCAAAGGGCCAATTCGGTGAACTTGCGGATAACATAGGAACCCAAATTTTGTTGATTTGTGCTTTCACGGGGAAGGAGTTCACAAGGAGCCATTTAAGAGTTTGATAGAAATGATACCATGTAGTCACTTTAAAGGGCTGTTATTTAGGAATTAGCCAATGTGTTATGAATTTTTATTTTTCTATTTAATTTTTTGGGATATAATGTCTTGAATTATTCCGAAACTAAGATTTTCAGGTCAAAATTTCAGGACAAAATAAGTATTGGCTAATCCTAAATAGAGCCCTAAGAATGGATGTTTGTGCACTTCGCCCGAGTTTTTGCTGTCTCAATGGTCCTAATCCAAACTCGAATCTTGAATTTTGCATCTATCAAAGAATAAAATTCTTAAACTATAAAAATAACAATAACAACTAAGTTCAATCCAGGGTGGTTGGGGTTGACGACTAGATTCAACCTTTGAATTGATTTGTTCATCAATGGCTATTATCGAAACTATCTTTCAAATTGTTTTCACAAACTCTAGAAAAAGATATTAGTTCAAAATTGTATTTGCGATTTTGCTTGATTATCGAAAATAAGAAACACCATTGCACAAAACAAAAAGAATGACGTGCGCGAGCTTAGTTATCTACTTCCTCCGGTCCACAATAAGTGATCAATTTTTTTTTTATTTTGGTCCAAAATAAGTGTCCATTTATATAATCAAGAAAACATTTAATTTATTTTTTCAAAATTATCCTTATGTACGTATCCCTAAAAAGTCATTTACTCCTCACATTTGATAAGAGAAGTAAGTGCTACTATAATTATGGTGCAATATTTAATTAAGGGTAGTTTATTCATACTAACTATTTTCGTCTAGACTTAGTATTTTTTCAATGGATATACCCAAAGCAAATTTATCGTGGACCGGAGGGAGTATTGATATAAAACATAAATTTCTCTATTTCAGGACTTGTTCCATAGTAGCATTATGAGTTGTAGAAACACACAAAATAGGAAATGGTGCTGACTAAACAATGGCGGAATGCAATGAGCATTGATATGTTTTTATTTTGGTAGAATACATAGACAGACACTTAAACTATCGAAAAAAGTTCACTTAAACACTTTAACTAAGATATTTTTTACCGAAACATTTTTACTATACTTTTACTGTACCAGTTTAACACGTCCGGCCTTTTAGGGAAAATGTTGTTGATGATTACATCCACCTTTATGTTGTTGATAAAATAACCCTATTGATAAAATAACCCTATTGTCTTAGTTGTTTTAGTACAACATAAAGGTCGGACGTGTTAAACTGGTGCAGTAAAAGTATAGTAAAAGTATTTCGGTGAAAAATATCTTAGTTGAGGTGTTCAAGTGAACTTTCTTTGATAGTTTAAGTGTCTGTCTATGTATTCTGCCTTTTATTTTTCAAAAGAAATAGTTTCGATCTCAACAATGTATGATCGTTGTAGTATGTAACTTATTATACAAGTATTATTTCGAAGCAATTACTTCCTCCGGTTCACAATAAGTGTCAAGTTTATTTTTTATTTTGGTTCAAAATAAGTGTCCAGTTATGTAATCAAGAAAGAATTCAATTTGCTTTTACAAAATAATCCCTATGTACATATCCCTAAAAAGTTTTCTTATTCCTCACATTAAATGTTTAATTAGGGGTAGTTTAGTCATAGTAGGTATTTTCATATAAAATTTGGTATTTTCTTAATGGACGTGCTAATTAATTGTGAACCCAGTAAGTATAACGAGCTATGAGTTCGGCGGCAAGTTTAGAACCCATAAACTTCAAGTTATGGCTTCGCCTCTAGAAACAAATAATGCAATGTGTTTTTGTCTCCGTTGAGTAGAGCTGTCAAAATGGGCTAGCCTCACATTGTCTCCGTTGAGTAGAGCCGTCAAAATGGGCTTGGCCCGCTAGGCCAGCCCAACCCAGTCCACTTCTTGGGTAGGGTTGGACTAGAATTTTTTAAACCCATTTAAAATTGAGGTTTATAAACCCGACCCATGTCAGCCCGCTTGAGGCTGGGCTTGCGCCGGCCCGTGGTCCAAAATTTAATTAACTATCAAATATTAATATTTAAAAAATAAAAACTAAAAAAACTATTCATTATAATCCTCATTCCCCAATCCTAGATTGCTTATTTACCTTCCATATCAACTAGAATTTATATTTTTGACATGCATGTAATATGACAAGATTAGTTTTTATTTTGCTTAATTAATAATGAATACGAAAAATTTTAGGTAGCCAATAATAATCTTTTTTTCAAAAGAAAATATTACTTTAAGTGGCCAATGATTAGTTTGGATTATTTTAATACATTATTAATATTTAAACTCTCTTAAATATAGAAAAAGATCAATTGCAAATACACACATTGTCACGACCCAATTCCCAAACCCGGTCGTGATGGCGCCTCTCGTGAAGACAAGGCTAGCCAACAGAATGACAATGCCCCTTTTAACAGTTAATAAACATAAATGAATGGATAAATATGACTTAACATCATTAATAACTGATATTTTTAACCCAACACAGCCCGACCAGGGTGTCACAAGTCACGAGCATCCAAAGAAGTCTGAACACAACTACAAGGCCAATAATACACAAAATAAAATCTAAAATCAAAAGACGAAGTCCGGTGCCGCGAACGTTGGCGGTCACCTTGCCCAACTACAGTAGTAATACCTTCAATCAGCTATTAACCCGCTTCCCGGTGAAACAACACCTGCAACTGCACGCGAGGTGCAGGGAGTAAAGTGAGTACTCCAACTCAATGAGTAATAAAAGTAAATAATAACTGAGCGGCAAGAAAACACGTAAGAGCACTCCATCATGCTATATAAGACAGTACAACCCTTTGAGAAAACAGTAAAGCCGTGAAAATCTTTTAGAAATATCTGATTCAGTTAAAATCACTTTTTGAAAATATCTTTTTCCAACAGTCAAGCATATGAATGCGATATTGAATAGTGCAAGTCAACATACAAGTCAGCCCCTCGGGCACAGCACTCCACCAACAATTAACACCAGGGTATCTGGTAAACAGTGCAAGAAGTAGCATGGATGCCAATGATATGAGAGTGCTAAATGTCATGACACGTAGTACAAATAGGAACCAATGCATGAATGCAATGCAATGCACATGACTGCTACGGCGCGCAGCCCGATCCGTTTGGGTACCCGCGCTTATTGTGGGGGTTCAGAATCCAGAGGGGCTCCTACAGCCCAAGCGCAATATCAATATCACATCACTGCGGCGTACAACCCGATCCATCCTTAGTCCAGAATATCCATGTGAGCCACTAGGACGATGTCAAGTAATAATTCTCAGCTCCAAACGTTAGAAATATAGTTTAAATTTTTAAAACCTTAGAAGTATGACTAAACATTTCAAAACAGTATTTAACTTAGGACTGAAATCATTTAACATGCTAAGTCTCATGGAAACAGTGATAATAATCCCTAAAGGATTCAAATAATCAGCACGAAGTCCAAAACATGGCAATCAGCCCAAATCATGATGATAATAAGTAGTTTCAGTCAAATACGTAGTAATTTCATCAATCGAGACGGATCAAGTCACAATCCCCAACGGTGCTCTACCCTACGCTTGCTATCCCGAGTGCAAGTCATCTCAATACAACACTATGATGTGCAAATTCGGGGTTTCAAACCCTCAAAATATCATTTACAAGTATTACTCACCTCGAACCGGCGAAATCTCTAGCTCACGACGCCTTTGCCCCTCAATTCGGCCTCCACGCTCGTCGAATCTAACCAAAATCTGAGCGATTATATCACACTATGCCAAGGGAACAATACCCAATCGAAAACAATCAAAATATAGCAAAAATATCGAAACTAGAAAAACCCGAGCCCTTTTCCCACTTCTCAAAAAATTACGAAACTCACATTACCGGATTCCTCGTCTCTCCACGAGTCTATACATATCAAATTTACCAAAATCGGAGTCTATTTGACCCTCCAAATTCCATTTTAACTTATAATTTCTCAAGCCCTAACTTACCCCATTTTTGATGAATTTCCACCAATTTTCATGTTAAATCTAATATAATCTCGTGTATTTAGGCCAAAGAACTTACCTCTCATCATTCCCCCTCGAATCCCTCTTCAAAATCTCCTCAAAGCTCTCAAAGCTCGCAAACAAATGGTGGAAAAATACATAACCCTCGCGGATGAAATATAATATAAAACCTTTCTGCCAACAACGATTTTTGTTTCTGCGGTCCCGCTTCCGCTTATGCGGGACCGCTTCTGCTGCCAAATTCCCGCTTATGCGGATTTTTCATTCAAAATCTAACTTTCGCTTTTGTGGCTCCACATCCGCTTCTGCGGATCAACTAAAGCCGCTTCTGCGACAAAATGTCCGCTCCTGCGGACCTGCCTTTGCGAACCATATTTCGCTTCTGCGGAACCACTCCACCAGGACAAGAACCGCTTTTGCGATCCCCCACCCGCTTCTGCGGAACCTCTTCTGCGGTCCATTTCCGCAGAAGCGGAAATACTAGAAGACAGAAAAACTGAACCTGCAACACACTTCAAATCTCTCATTTAACCACTCGAATCACCCCGAGGCCCCCGGGACCTCAACCAAAAACACTAAAATATCCCATAACATCATTCAAACTTATTCCAATCATCAAAATACATCAAACAATGCTAAGACCATCAAATCACATCGGATTCAAGCCTAAGTTCTTCAAAAACGTCCGGAATGCACTTTCGATCAAAAACCCGACCAAACGACGTCCGAATGACCTGAAAATTTGCACACATATCCAAAATCAGCTAGCGAAGCTACAAAAACTCTCGGAATTCCATTCCGACCCTCGGATCAAATTCTCACCCATCAACCGGAATTTGCCAAAATACTAACTTCGCCAATTCAAGCCTAGTTCTACACTGGACCTCCAAACTAAATTCCGATCGCACTCCTAAGTCAGAAATCACTTTTCGAGGCTAACCGAATCACCGAAAATCACATCCGAGCCCTATTACTCATAAGTCAACGTCCGGTTGACTTTTCCAACTTAAGCCTTCTGTAAAGAGACTAAGTGTCTTATTTCTTATCAAAACCAATCCAGTTCAACTCTAACACACCAAATACTGATAATGAAACATGAAGAAGCATAAAATGGGGAAAAACGGAGCAGTAACACATGAGACGACGGGTCGGGTTGTCACATCCTCCCCAACTTAAACAAATGCTCGTCCTCGAGCGTACCTAGAGTTGTCCTAGAAGCCAACCAATAGCTGAATGACCTTACCAAGCATATACCTGGGGTGATCCCACGTCACCCTATCTCGTATTGGTCCGACAACACAATATAGCTGAAATTTCACAGTCCATCTAAACCATAACCGTAGAACCACATTGCACTTCCCGAAATCATACACAAGATCAGAACCTCACATCTATACCTATAATAAACCCGAACCAGCTGTAATAATCCATACCTGCAACCTCAGGTGAAATCATATAATATACCACACAATCCAAACACTCGAAACGATAGCCTCTATTCATAGCAGTTGTCGCTAGAAAACCTCTTATTAGCTAAAATCTTATTCCAACACTTCCATATATACTGCCAACGATAAATAAAATACGCGATAGATCATAACCAATTTCAGATCAACCATTCATGAAGCCACTTCCCATTTGACTAATACCACGACAACCAAACTTCGATATTAATCCTTCTGACAAGCTGACATCAAATCTGATCGTATTCATTAATGACTCCAACGATCACCTCGAATCCAACACACCACTCTGGTGATATGACACCTCAACACAGGCCTAAGCCACAACTTGCATAATACGCGCACCATTAAGAAATGATCTGAACATACTCAAAACATGACGAATGACTCAAACGGAAGAGTTGTACCTCAAGATCATCAATACCGTCACAACACAAAGCTGAGACCCCATCTCATATCATAGAAATAGAGTACCTGAATCCTCCTCGAAAGGTCATAACTTCACGTGGCCTCGCCACCACGCGCGATCCTATCCAAACACTGTTACACATGAAGCACCTCAAGTCACCATGCTCAAAATAGACAGCTACGCACAGATTGATGTCTGAAACCAAGCAATCCATTACACCTACGGTGAAACAAATAAGCCGCAACACGCAACCCGATAGGCCATAACCAATACTACATATACCGAGCAACACTCAATTACTCTTCCCGCTCGACTTCCTTTCTGAATCCCTAATAGAATCGCACCACATGTGCCCACATCCAACAAATCCTAATGTCTCACAGCACAGAAAAGCAACTCACAGATCTCCTTAGATCACTAACAAGCTCAATAACAATCAAATCAACCTATCTCTCAACATTACAACTCGGGGACAACCAAGCTAACTCAAGCTAAATACGAAGCCACATCGGCCTGCCAACGAACTCAATACCAAGAAGCCTGAAGCTGCTCCTTCCACTTTTATAACTCCTACCGGAGTCGTACGAAATGGTGCCCGACACCAAATCAATACCGAAATCCACAACCTCGCCCGGCGACATGCTCAGCCACAAGAAACACATCCGAAAAAGAGTCCCTCAATACTGGAACTGAATCAATGTTAGAAACCTTTACACTGATATCCGCCACAAAGGCCCAATTAAGGAAAACAATCCTTCCCAGCCGTCCGCTGGTCTTTGGAATACAACCACCCTGCTAGAACATAATTCGATGCACTCCGCCACGCAACCTGTGGCATTTTTCGACATAACTCCATAGCACAATAGTCTAGAATAACCAAACACTGAGACAATCAGTCTACACCCCAATATCATATCCAGAATCTAATATATCAAGCAAAGAAAGATCTACTCGGGCTTCCAAATCCCAATAGCCGCTAACGGTACCAATACACACGATCTACAACCGCTACACAATCTAAACCTGAGAACTCCCAGTCTCCAACTCCATATAGCACATGGATCATTGTACCTGATCCCAAATTCCGCAGTATTAGTACATATTACACCTCGAGTACCCAATCATTCTACGAAAGATATTCTAAAATTCTCCTATGCCATCAAACAAACTCAGATATCAACAGTCGATTTAGCAAGAAAGTGCCGCAATACTACCGAAGTATCATCAGTTTAACCACATTACCCTTTTCCTGAGACGTATACTCTTGTCAAATCACTTCCAATTAGTAGTATCATTTCCTTGGTCATCTGAGGCTACCCGTAGACTAAGAATTTTATGAACTTCTTTCCAAAACTGAACTGGAACCTCGCACACGCCAGTCTTGGTCCTCTTCAACATACCGCATATACCATACCCTCCAAGGATAACATGAGAACTTTTATCTCCCTTCCACGCTGCAGACATCGACGCACTCAACTAGTCAAGAACTTTCATTGATCCCATTTAGAAAAAAAATCATTACACACTCAATGCTCCGCATGTCCATAGAAAATATACATCTCTAAGCCATGATGAAACCCAACAAGAATTCTCTCCCAATTCCATTTGCACAGGCTAAACTGTCAGGACTGAATCCTTCTAACTAGACCAAGCTAAACAAGCTGTTAGAATTCAAGAGCTTTGCTGCAAAATACCTGCATGAACTCATTGCCTCGAACACACACAAAGAATTAATCATATCTTTACCATTCCGGTTCGGTCTACCATTAAGCAATTCCGTCTATTTAATTTTCCTTTCTGATTCATCATCCACTTGATATCTCTGCCTCGCTGTAGCATCACAATGCCTTATTCCAGGTTTACCACACGAGACTCGAACATAAGACCGCACTATCTAAGACCCATAGGCCACTGAATACTCTCTCAACTGATCCCAGAGATACCACATTCCAGAATACCTTACCCGAAGAGCTTCTGCGACTCTGAATTCGTTACCATTAATTTCTAGATACCGATACATAGGATCCCATAAGCAACATAAAAATACCACAAGTCTTGACCTTCCCCAATAAAAACACAATATCTAATCACATACACAACCTTAAGACACCTGGTTATCTCATGTAAATCTTGGACATATTAAAAACATTCTTGAGAGTCGTTCACTCTTATTCGAACTGCAATTACCTGATCAAATGGACATAACCACCCGTGCCTCACTAGCACTCCGACACCGCACTATATATGACCTCGTTCAAATACAAACAGACATCTTCCTACTCCATGCACCGAGCATTCTTACCAACCATAGCTTTAAGACATCCCCTGATTCGTACACACCCACGGGGCACCATATAACCTTTGTAAAACTTTTGCTTCACTTGTGCCATCCTCGGCTCAATTTCTGTAACCAAAACTGATCCGCCAGCATACCTCGAAATGGAACCAACATAGCACATAATCGTGCAGTCAGTTAATCAACAGCAACCTCCCCAACTTGGCTCGAAGCCATATATCAAGACTCTCTTAACGATTCATAACACTTTTACTCTAATGATGCCACAATGAGATTAAACTCAATCATTTACAAGTTTGTGAAAATACAGATCATCCATTACTGCAATCCTCTACAAACCTCGCATTCAACCCCACATCAACTGAGTCCACTCCCTTAAGCAACCCAGATTTTCAAATTTCAATACGTACCTTTCAATTACACATGAGATCTTCTAATGTACACATAAGGATCATACCACTTAAGAACACTCCGCAGGAGATAACCCACCTGCTTCGCCTCAATTTAGTATTTCAGTATGCCTTCCACCATCATATACGTTACATAGTCATTTAGTCTTCCTGGTTCTGAACTCATACAGCCAAATGTAATGCACTACCCTCCCCAACTAGGAGACACAAAAATATTCTTCACGCGCCTATATTCGGGCCATACATCGAATCACAATAGGAATCGAGCACTTAACAGTTCATCTATTATCCAGCAGACTTCTTCGCACTACCAAGTCATATAGATACATCTCGCAGTACTAACATACTCATCCCATGGATATCCAACCGTCATTCTGGATAATAGGGATAATACAGAACATATAAGTTCAAAACACTTGCTCACACAATCAGTACCTTGGTGCTCAAGCCATCGGCAAAGATCCGGCCTCAAGTCCTCTAGACTGGCCCAACTTCAAACTCACGGAGATCACATCTCGCCCCTTTATCGGGGAATCATAAGCCATCAAGGCACATACAATACTGTGCGCTCATGTGCGCATACAGACATGAGGAAGGAATTTCAAGAGTTATATTCCAAGCTGAATCAAGTACATACGATAAGAATTCCAAGAATGGGAAGTTTTCCTAAAGGTTCTGTAGCCTCTCGAAGATAAGTAAAGACGTCTCCGTACCGATCCGCGAGACTCTACTAAACCTGCTCATGACTCGTGAGACCTAGTAACCTAGGATCTGATACCAACTTGTCATGACCCAATTCCCAAACCCGGTCGTGATGACGCCTCTTATGAAGACAAGGCCAGCCAACAGAATGACAATGCCCACTTTAATAGTTAATAAACATAAATGAATGGATAAATATGACTTAACAGCATTAATAACTGATATTTTTAACCCAACACAGCCCGACCGGGGTGTCACAAGTCACGAGCATCTAAAGAAGTCTGAACACAACTACAGGGCCAATAATACACAAAATAAAATCTAAAATCAAAAGATGAAGTTTGGTGCCGCGAACGCTGGCGGTCACCTTGCCCAACTACAGTAGTAATACCTTCAATCAGCTATTAACCCGCTTTCGGGTGAAACAATACCTGCAACTGCATGCGAGGTACAGGGAGTAAAGTGAGTACTCCAACTCAATGAGTAATAAAAGTAAATAATAACTGAGCGGCAAGAAAACACGTAAGAACACTCCATCATGCTATATAGGACAATACAACCCTTTGAGAAAATAGTAAAGCCATGAAAATCCTTTAGAAATATCTGATTCAGTTAAAACCTCTTTTTGAAAATATCCTTTTCCAACAGTCAAGCATATGAATGCGATATTGGATAGTGCAAGTCATCACACAAGTCAGCCCCTCGGGCACAACACTCCACCAACAATTAACACCAGGGTATCTGGTAAACATTGCAAGAAATAACATGAATGCCAATGATATGAGAGTGCTAAATGTCATGGCACGTAGCACAAACATGAACCTATACATGAATGCAATGCAATGCACATGACCGTTGCGGCGCGCAACCCGATCCATTTGGGTACCCGCGCTCACTGTGGGGGTTCAGACTCTGGAGGGGCTCCTACAGCCCAAGCGCAATATCAATATCACACCGCTGCGGCGTGCAGCCCGATCCATCCTCAGTCCAGAATATGCATGTGAGCAACTAGGGCAATGTCAAGTAATATTTCTCAGCTCCAAACGTTAGAAATATAGTTTAAGTTTTTAAAACCTTAGAAGTATGACTAGACATTTCAAAACAGTGTTTAACTTAGGACTGAAATCATTTAACATGCTAAGTCTCATGGAAACAAGGATAATAATCCCTAAAGGATTCAAATAATCGGCACGAAGCCCAAAACATGGCAATCAACCAAATCGTGATGATAACAAGTAGTTTCAGTCAAATACGTAGTAATTTCATCAATCGGGACAGATCAAGTCATAATCCCCAATGGTGCTCTACCCACGCTCGCTATCCGGCGTGCAAGTCACCTCAATACAACACTATGATGTGCAAATCCGGGGTTTCAAACCCTCAGAATATCATTTACAAGTATGACTCACCTCGAACCGGTGGAATCTCTAGCTCGCGACGCCTTTGCCCCTCAACTCGGCCTCCACGCACGTCGAATCTAACCAAAATCAGAGCAAATACATCACACTATGCCAAGGGATTAATACCCAATCGAAAACAATCAAAATATAACAAAAATCTCGAAACTAGCAAAACCCGAGCCCTGGGTCCACTTCTTGAAAAATTACAAAACTCACATTACCGGATTTATCGTCTCGCCACGAGTCTATACATATCAAATTTACCAAAATCGGAGTCTATTTGACCCTCCAAATTCCATTTTTAACTTATAATTTCTCAAGCCCTAACTTACCCAATTTTTGATGAATTTCCATCCATTTTTAACTTATAATTTCTCAAGCCCTAACTTACCCAATTTTTGATGAATTTCCACCAATTTTCATGTTAAATCTAACATAATCTCGTGTATTTAGGCCAAGGAACTTACCTCTCATCATTCCTCCTCGAATCCCTCTTCAAAATCGCCTCAAAGCTCGCTCAAAATGGTGGAAAAATATATAACCCTCGCGGATGAAATATAATATAAAACCCTTTTGCCAACAACGACTTTCGCTTCTGCGATCCCGCTTCTGCTTATGCGGGACCGCTTCTGCTGCCAAATTCCCGCTTCTGCGGATTTTTCATTCAAAATCTAACTTTCGCTTTTGCGGCTCCACATCCGCTTCTGCGGATCAACTAAAGCCGCTTCTGCTACAAAATGTCCTCTCCTGCGGACTCGCCTTTGCGAACCATGTTTCGCTTCTGCGGAACCACTCCACCAGGCCAAGAACCAATTTTGCAATCCCGCACCCACTTCTGCGGAACCGCTTTTGCGGTCCCTTTCCGCAGAAGCGAAAATACCAGAAGACAGAAAAATTGAACCTACAACACACTTCAAATCTCTCGTTTAACCACTCGAATTCACCCCGAGGCCCCCAGGACCTCAACCAAAAACACCAACATATCCTATAACACCATTAAAACTTGTTCCAATCATCAAAACACATAAAACAATGCTAAAACCATCAAATCACATCGGATTCAAGCCTAAGTTCTTCAAAAACTTCCGGAATGCACTTTCGATCAAAAACCCGACCAAACGACGTCCGAATAACCTGAAAATTTGCACACATATCCAAAATCACCTAACGAAGCTATAACAACTCTCGGAATTCCATTCCGACCCTCGGATCAAATTCTCACCCATCAACCGGAATTCGCCAAAATACTAACTTTGCCAATTCAAGCCTAGTTCTACACCGGACCTCCAAACTAAATTCCGATCGCACTCCTAAGTCATAAATCACTTTCCGAAGCTAACCGAATCACCGGAAATCACATCCGAGCCCTATGACTCATAAGTCAACATTTGGTTGACTTTTTCAACTTAAGCCTTCCTTAAAGAGACTAAGTGTCTCATTTCTTATCAAAACCAATCCAGTTCAACTCTAACACACCAAATACTGATAATGAAATATGAAGAAGCATAAAATGGGGAAAATAGAGCAGTAACACATGAGACGACGGGTCTGGTCGGGTCGGGTCGTCACATATAAAAAAAAAATTGACCACTTGCAATTTTTAGGAATTTTAAAAATTTCATGACTATAATGATAAAATCAGCAGATGATATTAATCCTGAATTAAAAAAATCTCAGCATATAAACTTATTGAAAAAATCCCTGAATTTGAGGAAAATGAAAGTAAAGTATTAATAAATATTCATGTAACTTTAAAAAAGAATAGTTAGAGATATAGAGAATTTGCATTTAAGTTACGAGATTTCTCTCAAATATCAAGCTTTTTGTATGCTATACGCAAACAGAAGTTGTTTACATGATTAATCGTCTATATGTCACGAAAAAATATTTAAGAATTTAAAGAAATTTTTTTTTCTAAAAAAACTCTAAGGGCCAGCCCGCTCTAGCCTGCGACCCTCTTAGGGTTGGGTTGGGTTGGGCTGGCCATTTTAAGGCCCATTCATATGGAGGGACGCGCCGTCCAAATCCTTTAAATTTTAAAAGCCTAAGAGGCTTGGGCTAGGCTATACTAGGTTGGCCTATTTTGATAGCTTTACTGTTGAGATTTGAACATGATAATATGCTTACTAAAGCATCTAAAATTACTATCAACTACTTCAAACCATTCACACTATATATAGCAATAAATTTGCTTCCTTATAGGATTCTAGTTTAAATAGATTTAGAAGATCCTGGTGATATGATCCCAAACATAGTTTCATGCAAAACTACCGGGATTGTAAGCAAAATCTTTCTATAAAAACTAAGCAACAAGTTAACAAGCCAAAACTAATAGCAACGTGGTTCACATTGAACCTGCCACCTATGTCGATCTCTAATTATAGCAACTCAACTCCTCGTTCTGAGTTTAGTTTTTCATTTTATGTTTTGGGACTTCTAATGGCTTTGTTTTATCTTGTTATTGTCACTGTCTTCCCGACGTATGTTGTTGTTACTGTTCCATTGCCTTTTTTCATCTCTTTGTGCCGAGGGTCTTTTGGAAATAGCCTCTCTACTTCGAAATAGGGGTAAGGTATGCGCATACACTATCCTCCCCAGACCCCACACGTAAAATTATACTGGATTGTTGCTGGACTAATTCTAATCGGTTTGTATGAGGCGTAGTTGTTGTTGAATTGAACATGACACAATTAGTTTCTTTATTTTATCATATTCATATTTCTTGCACAGGGTTGTATTAAGGTAAGGTGGATGCCCTTCCTGTTGGGGATTTTAAGAATAACGAGGCTTAAAATAGGGTGAATGAGAAATGGAGGGAAATAAAATTTTAAGTGAAATTTTAAGTTTTCCCTCTTGGCAAAGGGATATTGTCCCATATTGGAATATGAAGAGATTTTTTATGGGTATATAAGCAATTGCTCTTCTTCTAGCTCTTAAAGTGTTGAGAAGAAGGTAAGTCTCGCGTCGTCGTCGCTCGCTCGACTCGGCTTTGGCTTCAGATTCAGTCAAATGATTGATTGATTAATTTTTTGAACCGAATTTATTTGTTAATAGTAAAATATTAACATAAATCTTATTAAATATTTATTTTAATAACATAATATTCATATTATAATAAATATTAATATTAAATCCAATCCGTTTTTCAGTTGCATAACTGAAAATCAAACTACCCTCTTCAATTTTCCCTCTTTATTTGATGAGTAAATAGCCATTTATGTTTTGACATTTATGCTATGACCGTTTTGCATAAAAACCAATTTGAAGAGTTGCACCTCTTCAGAATTCAGCCCAACTTTGGCTATAAATACAAGTTCAGTTTCTCAAAATTTTCATACGAATTTTTCTAGGTTTCTCCTCCTCCTTCTTCTGTATTGTTTTAACTTCAAAGAAAGCAACAGTAAGTGTGATTTGCTATCGAACTTTGTGTTCGCTGAAACGTTGGGGTTTGAAATACCACTACACCAGTATGTAATTCATTCTATCCTGGGAGGAAATAATCCATAACCTTGGGTGCTAGGAGGAGATTAAATTCCTTAAGAAAATATTGTGAATTCAGTGGGCTCGAATTGATTTTTATTTCTTTACATTTTCTATTTATATATATTATTTTGTCTTTTTTTTTAGAATTGGTTCACAAATACATATTATTAACAAGCTTAAGGAATTTAATTTGCATTATGTATTTGTGTTTATTCACTGTTAACTGGAGATTAAAACCTTTATGGTTTTCTACTCTGTTGGAGATTAAAATCTACATAATTTTAATATTTGTTTGTGTCATTATTTTAAATAAATGACTAATGATAATGTGAACTAAACTATTCCAATGGTGACTACCAATGCATCAACAAGCCGAACACCGACGGAGAAACCTGAAAAAGTTTTCGGGTTAGATTTCAAGCATTGGCAGCAGAAGATGTTCGTCTACTTGACTACGTTAGGTCTCCAGAAGTTCATCAAGGAATATGTTCCTGCTCTGCCTGATGAAACTCCAGAGGATGAATGCTTTCTCATGATTGAGAAGTGGAAGCATTCTGATTTTCTGTGCAAGAATTATGTTCTTAGCAGACTGGAGGATGGGTTGTATAATGTCTATAGTTCAAAAGAATTGTGGACGATGCTTGAAAAGAAATACAAAATTGAGGATGCCGGGTTGAAGAAATTTATTGCTGCCAAGGTTTTGGACTATAAAATGGTAGATAGTAAGTCTGTTATTACCCAAGTCCAGGAATTGCAAGTGATTATTTATGATCTCCTTGCTGAAGGTATAAATCAAATTAATACTAATGTTGAAAGTAGTAATCTTAGTATTTTTAGTAACAAAATTTTCATTGAAGGCCTTGTCATCAATGAAGTATTCCATGTAGCAGCGATTATTGAGAAGTTTCCTCCTTTGTGGAAGGACTTCAAAAACTACTTGAAACACAAACACAAGGAGATGTCCCTTGAAGATCTCATTGTTCGGTTGAGAATCGAAGAGGACAACAAAGTTGCTGAAAAGAGAGGCCGTGGAAACTCAACAATAATGGGAGCAAACATTACTCAAAATAAGAGAAAGAGGAAGCAGGCTTCTAGACCAAAAAACAACCCAAGCAAGAAGCGGTTCAACAAAAATTACTACAATTGTGGGAAAGCTGGGCATAAATCTACGGTGTGTCGTGCTCCAAGAAAGACAAGAAGAAGGGTCAAGCAAACATGGTTGAAAAGCATGAAGATGTTGATGACTTGTGTTTCATGCTTTCTAAATGCAACCAAGTGGGCAATCCAAGGGAGAGGCGGATTGATTCTGTAGCCACTCGCTGTAACGACCCGACTGGTCATTTTAAAAAATTTCATCCGGTTTGGCAGTTTGAGGTCACGAGTAGCTTCATATTATGTGAATCGACTTGCGTGCGCAGTCCGAGCGTGAAACCGAAAAGCTTTTATGTGAAAATATGAAGAAAAAATAATAATTTTTAGAGTTAAAATTTGGTTTTTAGTTGACTTTGGTCAACATTTTTGGTAAACGGACTTGGATCTATGTTCCGACGATCCCATGAAGTTCGTGGTAAAATATGGGACTTGGGTGTATGCCTGAAATTGAATTCCGAGGTCCCTTGCCTTAAAAAATAATTTTTTAAGAAAATTGTTGTGCTGTTTTTAAAGGAAATAAAGAAATGAATTAATGTTTGAAATCATTAATATTGGGCATGTATTTTGGTTCTGGAGCCCCGTATAAGTTTTTATAATATTTAATTTCTATATGTAAAATTTGGTGAAAACTGGAATTGATTTGACGTGATTTGGACGTCTGGTTGAAAAGTTAGAAAATCATGAGTCTTGAGGTTAAATTCATAGTTCTTGATTTTATTTTGATGATTTTATTGCACGAGCAAGTCCGTATAATTTTTTTAGACTTGCTTGCATGTTTGTTTTGGAGCCCCCAAGGCTTGGGTGAGTTTCGGATAGGATTAGGCTATGTTGCGCTTGTTTTTGGATGCTTCATCGTCGTTTCTTCAAGAAAACATAATACCACATTGAGAAAATGATATTCAAATTCTTGTTTGAACCATTAGATCAGTATCGAAATTACAGAGCCATAGAAAAAAGAATTATCGAATTTGGACATCGTATGAGGAAGTTATGCTCATTTTCGTGTCAGGAAAAAATTGCTGGTTCTCGTGTGGTCGTAAATGCGAACTTTTTATCGCATTTGGATACCCATTTTGCAAATGCGAGATTTTTATTGCAAATTCTACTTCTGCCATCCCTGTGCTGTTCGTAATCACGAGGGGCTCGCAAATGCGAACCTTGGGTCACAAATGCGACATCTGAGGCTTGTTAAGTGAGGTTTTTGACGAGATTTTCACCCATTTTCAATTTTCTCAAACCCTAAACCTCCATGGGCGATTTTCTGTGACAACCCAAAGGGTCATCACCGGATTTCTCTCTTTTTTTGCGCTTTCGAGGCCTTGAAAACCTCACTTTTAGTTGCCTCGATTTGCGTGCGCAGTCCGAGCGCGTAGCCGAAAAGATTATATGTTAAATTCTGTGAAAAATTTCAAAATATGGCTTTAAAATGATTAAAGTTGACTCCGATCAATATTTTTGGTAAACGGATCCGGACCCGTAATTTGACGGTCCCGGAGGGTCCGTAGGAAAATATAGGACTCGGGCATGTGCCCGGAGTCGAAATCCGAGGTCTAGAACCTGAGGAAAAGAATTTTTCTGTTAAATTATTTTTCTGAAATTATTAAGGAAAATAGAAATGAAAATTGATTAAAAGACTAGGGTATCGGGCTCGTATTTTGGTTCCGACGCCCGGTACAAGTCTTAAATATGTGTTAAGCGCTTTCTGTAAAGTTTTGTCGAAATCGGACGTCATTTGACGTGTTTCAGACCTAATAGCTAAAGTTTGAAGTTTATGAAGTTAGAATGAAAAATGATGATTTTGAGGTTTGATTCATTGATTTTGATGTTGTTTTGGCGATTTGATCGCTCGAGTAAGTTCGTAGGATGTTGTTGAGTTAGTGTATGTATTTGGTTAAGAGCCCTGAGGGCTCGGGAGTGAATTGGAGGTGGTTCGGGGTGTTTTTAAACTTAGGAAAAGATAAGATTTTCTGCTGCAATTTCACTCAGACATTTTGTTCTTCACGAACGCGGCCCCTGGCTCGCGTTCGCAGTGCTTTGATGTTCCCCTCTTATGCGTTCGCGGCCCACTTCACGTGTTCGCGTAGTTTTGATTCCCCCTCCTTCGCGTTCGTGTGGGTCTTCCCGCGTTCGCGTAGTACAATTTCTGGACCCCTCAGCTTTTCCTCTACGCGTTCGCAACCCAACCATCGCGAACGCGATGGCCCCAGTTTCTCTTCATCGCGAACGCGTCCTCTTAGTCGCGATCGCGTAGGGTAAAAACGCCCAGTTATATTTTTAATTTCCAGAATCAGAACATACAAGATTTCTTCATTTTTCTCACGAGCTCTCTTCTCTCCCAAGCTTTAGGAATCCATTAAAGCCCCCATTCTTCAAGACCACTTGGGTAAGTAATTCTCCACTCATTTCCTTCACTTTTCCTTCATTAATTAGCAAGTTTCTAAGCCTAAATCATGAAATCAAAGTAGAAATTAAGGGTTTTGGGTAGAGTTAGGGTTTTAAGAATTTCGGGTGATTCAACCTCAATTTGGGGTCGGATCTTGAAAAAAATTATATATTTGAACTCGTGGAGTTATGGGTGACTAGGTTTTGGTCCGAGCCTCGTGTTTGGACCATGGGGGCCTGGTGTCGGATTTTGGTAATTTTGGAAGAATGCTTAGAAATTCATATCTAGGCTATGTGATGTTGCCATTGAGTCTTCATTGATACTATTGAATTAATTATGCCTAGATATCATTATTTCGGAGTCGGATTGTAGAGGAAAAGCAGTAATTGAGGATTGATTGCAATTCTTTGGACCGACGTAAGTGTTTGATATAACTTTGGCTTGAGGGAATAGGATTAGAGTGTTATTAATTGCTAATTGCTAAATGATCGAGTACTGTGTATAGGCGTGGTGACGAGCATCTATACATCAGTGTCTAGCGTGACCGTGGGTCCTTGTTTGTACTTATTCTGATATTTTGAGACTCTTCCATGCTAATTGATGAATTCTACATAATGTGAAGAGTATAAGGATTAGTTATGAATTGTGAATTCTTTGG
>MU672032.1:0-14956 GCA_026770625.1 Nicotiana glauca
AAATTATATATTTGAGCTCCTAAGGTCATGGGTAATCTTTATCTTCGAAAAATTTCGGATTCCGGGCACGTGGGCCCGAGGGTTTTTGGTCAACTTTTCGGTCGGAGTTAGAAATTGCTATAAATTTGATTGTAATGTATAATTGAACGTATATTAATGGATTTCCTTAACCGTTGGCTAGTTTTGGATCGTGGTGCATCAATTAGGGTAGGGTCTTCGGAAGGGCGTGTAATGTCGGTTATGGATCGTCGGAGCGAAGTGAGTCTCCTTTCTAAGCTTGTAAGAGGGAATTGTCCCCATAGGTGAATTAATTGATTATGTGCTCCTATTTTTGGGGGCTACGTACGCACGAGGTGACGAGAGTCCGTGCGTAGCTACTATTATGCTATTGTCAGGGTGGTTAGGACCCATAAGCATGTTATACGTGGATTATTTAAGAACTCATTGATAGCTTGAATTGCTTAAATCATATTGAATTAGTAAGGGAATTTCTAAAAGGATTAAACTTCATTTGTTAAAAATTATTAAAGGAGAATTGGTTTTATATTACTCCCCAATAAATTCTTAATTGGCCATTTGAGCATGTATTTTATGTATATCTGTATCGCATGGATGATTCGCGAGTAGGGTGGCTGCGTATCTTATGTGTACCTGCATTGCATGGATGATTCGCAAGCAGGGTGATTGTTTATTTTATGTTGACCGCGTCGCATGGATGATTTGCAAGCGGGGTAATAGATGCATCTATGGTTTGTGCCGTTCGACCCTCGGCAGTGCATAGTTTACATTTCATTTGGATCGGGCCGTCGCCTCGGTGTGATTTCCGCATGTTATTTGTCGCATGAGAATTTTAAATGTGGAAATTGCCTTTCATGGCTTGATATAAATCGATGAGATAATAGAAAGTAAACTTGAAAATCCCTTAATATTTAGAAAGTAAACTTGAAAATCCCTTAATATTTGTTAAAGGTGTTTACCTATTTTTCCGCCTTGCGAGTTAGAACTGCTATAAAAATCCATGATTTCCCCATATTTTTATTGCACTATCATTGGACCTCTAGTAAGTGTCGAAGTTGACCATCTCGTCTCTACTTCTTCGAGATTAGGCGAGATACTCATTGGGTACACGTTGTTTACGTACTCATACTATACTTTTGTGCATTTTTGTTGCATAGGTATATGTATCTCTAGCAGCCTACTAGGCTTAGCAGCGCGGATGATTCTGTGACTAGGTGAGTTGCATTATTCGAGGCGACCCACAGCTAGTATAGTCCCTTTCAGTATATTGTATTCATTTCTTGTCCACTGTATTTCGGACGGATGTTGCATTTTATTTCCTTATATGTAGATGCTCATGCACTTGTGACACCGGGTTCTGGGAGGATTTTGGATTTATTCAGTATTAAGTCTTTTATCGACTTTATGTTCATTTTTGTCAATTTTTTTTATTTTCTAATATTTAATGTATAAGAAAAATGTTTCCGCAAATATTAAAACTGAAATTTAATTATGCATTATTGGTTGGCTTGCCTGACAGCGGTGTCCGACGCCACCACAACCCTTAGTGGATTTTGGGTCATGACAATCTCTTAAAAGTGATTGAGCTTGAGGAAAACTGTAAACTAAGCTTGACTAAAGTAAAGATTGACCCTATTCTACTGGCGGGACCCCTGATTTCAAGAAAACTAAATATTGATAACTTAAGAAAACTGAAAATTGACCCTTTTTTTCTGAAAAATCCAGACTTCCTCTTTTTTTTTTAAAATTATCCTCGGAGAAAATTTGTTAGACTAGGTTTTCTATCTTAGGATAAAGATTCATCAGACTAAGACATTTATTCTAGCAGAAAATTTATCAGACTAGGTTTTCTTTTCGCTTTTTTGTTTGTTTTTGTTTTTGGCTTCTTAGGAGAAAGATTCATCCGACTAAGTCGTATATCCTAAGAGAAAATTCACCAGACTAGGTCTTCTATCTTAGGAGAAAAATTAATCAGACTAAGATTTTGATCCTAGGAGAACGTTCATCAGACTATGTTTTTTTGTATCATAGGACAAAAAATCATCAGAATAAGATTTCTATCCTAGGAGAAAGTTCATTAGACTGGGTCTTCTATCTTAGGAGAAAAATTCATCAGACTAAGATTTGATCCTAGGAGAAAGTTCATCAGACTAAGATTATGATCATAGGAGAAAGTTAATCAGACTAGGTTTTCTATCTTGGGAGAAAAACTCATCAGACTAAGTTTTTGATCCTAGGAGAAAGTTCATCAGACTAGGGATTTTATCTTAGGAAAAATATTCATCAGACTAAGATTTCTATCCTAGGAGAAAATTCATCAGACTAGGTTTTCTTAACTTCGGAGAAAAATTCATCAGACTAAGTTTTCTTATCTTAGGAGAAAAATTCATCAGACTAAGACGTTCATCCTAGGAGAAAGTTCATCAGACTAGGTCTTCTATCTTAGGAGAAAGATTCATCAAACTAAGATTTCGATCCTAGGAGAAAATTCATTAGACTAGGTCCTCTTTTTTGTTATCTTAGGAGAAAGATTCATCAGACAAATGTTTCTTATCTTTGGAGAAAAATTCATCAGACTAAGACGTTTATCCTAGGATAAAGTTCATCAGACTAGGTCTTCTATCTGAGAAGAAAGATTCATCAGACTAAGATTTCGATCCTAGGATAAAATTCATCAGACTAGGTCCTCTTTTTTGTTATCTTAGGAGAAAGATTCATCAGACTAAGATTTATATTGAGAGGAAACTCCATCAGACTAGGAACTTTTATCCTAAGAGGAAAAAATATGAAGATCAATGGCATGATTTTATGCATAATAGCAAGACAAATAAAGGCAAAGATTTGAGAAACTTTCCTTTGCCGGCTCTTCTCTTCTCTTCATTTTTTTTCTTTTTTTATTCTTTCCTATTTTTTCTTTATTTTTCTCTTTTCTTTTCCCTTCTTTTTTTTCCTTTTTTTGAACTGCTTTCTCTTCACTGCTATGTTCCTATTTCAAACAAAGAAAATTTTGTCAGTTTTAAAAGGGTGGTCGGTTTGTGGCCTTGAGTCTTGAACATCTTGGCTTTTGCTCGATCAGCTTGAGATCGGTCTAAAGAGACGTTTGTTCTGCACCAACTTTGATTGTTTCACACCCAGTACCATTTGTATTTATGGCTCAATCAACCTTATCCCAACTGGAGATTTTTTCATAGGTGACATTTTCTGATATCTTGAATGACTTCCTGATTTTGAGCAATTTGCATGTCAAAGAGAATCACTAGTTATCATTGCTTGCGCCTAGCAGGCTGACAAGAGTCTTTTGAGGGAGACTTTGCATGAAGACTCGTGGCATGTTGACAGTAACAGCTGAGTGTGCTGGCCAAATTTACTTTGTGCAAACAAAAAGATGGTAGCATATTTTGAAATCTTTTTTTGCCTATTTTGATAAGGATCGACTAAGAGTGAAGGGACACAATAATGCAAAGAAACATTATCAACAAAATATGCCCCTGTCGGGAAAGAAAGAGGGAAGAGGTTTTTTTTTTCTTTTTTTTTGTGCTAACTAGCCTTAATGATCATGACATGCATTTTGGACTTAATGACCTGATCTATCAAACTAATCCAATCTTCCCTTTTACCATTTTTATGACCTTTGAAGTCGAGCTTGTTTGTGTCAGTTCTTTACATCAGCTTGTCACATTCGACTACTGGTGCCTCGAAGGGTTTTCACGTACAAGTATTTCTCATTTATTTATCTCTTCGTACCATCATCTTATAGTGCCCGTGAAGGTTTTCACTAGTAAGACTCTCTAATTTTGTTTTATTTTTCTTTTGTTTTCTTGTGTGAGCAACTTGATAGTGTTCTATGTCACGTGACAGTGTTCTATGTCACGTGATAGTCGTTGCTCATTGCATGTTTCTCTTGGCATTCTTGAAGGCATACCAGGAGACATTTATTTAGAAGGTTTTGGATAGGGTTGGACAGAAGGGTCGGCATGAAGGCTCAACGTAGACTCAAAACAGGGGGGGGGGGGTTTAGACTTACAACTCTTGGAATTGACTCTTTAAAAAGTAAAATCAAATCGTTGCCCTAGTTTCAGATATTGGGGATTTTTTTTGGAATTTTTTTCTATTCTGAATTCTTATTTGGTTAGACCAAAGGTGCTGCCTATGTATCCCTTGTTTAAAGGAATCATGTCTAATATAGTTCAAACATCTGACCTAACTATAATTTTTATTTCATGCTTCTTTCTGTATCTCTTTTTTTTCTTCTTTTTTCTCTTTTTTTCTATCTTTTCAAGTTGCCCCTGCTTCTATTTTTTTAGGGCATGGACCTTTGTCAATTCTTTTTTTTTCACTTAAAACTTTCCAAAATCTGCCCCACTTTGTACTCTTGGGGCATGGACTTTTCTTGTTATTTAATTTTTTCATTTTTTTACTCTAAACTTGATTCCAAAAGAGGGTGGTCAATGAAAATAGCACAGGCTCAAATGAGTGACAAAGGGTATAAAGTATTTGGATAGGAGAAAAAGGGCCCCTAACCTCGAGAACGTCAAACATAGTATTTTTGATCACATCATTGATGAATATATATGTCTTCTTGGTGTGTCGTGGTCACACGACACTTTCAATCCATTAATTTCAAACTTTCCAACAAACTTCAATTGATTAAACATCCTCAAGCCCGATCTTCACAATGATTTGAAGGTGAATTTTACTCGACCTTAATTCTAAAGTATTTAAACTCTTTATTCATCCTCAAAAGTATTTATTTTAGTTATCCAATTCCATATTAAATTGGTTTCTAAGATTTGGCCAAAATATCCGCATACATGTCTTGTTACTAGAACTAGCGAGAAAAGAACTAAGAACCGAATGAAACAAAAGGACAAACTGTATTTGATTGAGTAAATGATGAAAGGGTTTGACAACAAGATAAATAACCTAAAATTTGAGTTACAACCCTAAAATAACTCGGATAATGAAAATAGCAACAGAACAAACGAACAAGACTCACACAGATAAAATGGAGGGATAGAAGGGGTTGACTCAATAAAACAAATAAAATCTGGATCACAACCCTGAAATAACCAAGATAATTGAAAAAACAACAAAACAAGCTACCAAGATTCCTTCCTAGTGAGGATAGAATGACTTTTCAATTGTTAAGCTTGACATTTAGCCACAAATCTGCTCATCAGAATCACCATGGCATTCTCCAATTTCAGTCGGCAAATTCCCGAGAGGATTCTCATACTCTATGTCGCCACACATCACCCATACAAAGTGTGTATCATCATGTGCAGGTAAAGTACTCTGTGTGATATTCTGTGTGTCATTGTCTCGGATCACAATTAGCTTTTCTTGGATCATCCTTTCTATTTCTCTTTTCAAATCCCGACGACTTTTAACATTGTGCCCCTGGGCATTGGAATGATATTCACACCTTTTAGAAGGGTCAAAGCTTCTTGCACGTGGGTCCACATAATTTGGAGGAATAGGTGCAATCATGTCAAAATGCTTTAATTTCTCAAACAAGCTTGCATATGACCCTCATATTGGTGTAAAATTATCTTTCAACTTTTGTTCCCCTTAATACCTATGGCCTTGATGTGGGTTATAGGGCATCTGAAAATTTTATGGAGGCTGATGGAGATTTTGTGATGCTCGTGCCCGCCTTCTAGGGTGTTTTGGTGGCTGGACAACATCCTGAGGTGAAGAGACAAATTATTGTGGGTTCTGAGGGAGAGAGTATTGCTTAGGGGAGTCATGGAAAACCTGAGGAGGCTGCTCATACCTTCGAGATGTTCTCCCGGGACCTCTTCTCGACCCTGATGTCATCATGTTTTCTTCAACCTTCTTATTTGTGTCACCAAAATTATCGGATTCAATCTTGTCAACCTGAGTTGTGGCTTTGAAAATAGCTTGACTTATAATTATGCCTGTCTTAAGACTATCCTTAACCATTTCCCCCATTTTGATTACTTCCGAGAAAGATTTACCCCCAGTGGATATCATGTTTTGAAAATAATCTGGCTCTTGAATCTAAAGAAAGACAGTGATTAGCTCGTGGTCATCCATGGGTGGCTTAACTCTAGCTGCTTGTTCTCTCCATTTAATGGCATATTCCCTGAAACTTTTAGTTGGTTTCTTTTGCAGGTTTGAAAGGGAATTGCGGTCTGGGGCACTGTCAATGTTGTATTGGAACTGTTTGACAAAGGCTTGTGCCATGTCATCTCAGACGTACCAACGAGATATGTCTTGATCCATAAACCATTCAGATGCTACTCCCGTAAGGTTTTCCCCAAAATAAGCTATTAGCAATTCTTCATTTCTTCCTACACCTCTTAGCTAATTACAATAACTTTTCAGGTAGGATATGGGATCTCCATGTCCATCATACTTTTCTGTCACGACCCAAAATCCACTAAGGGTCGTGGTGGTGCCGGACATCTCTATTAGGCCAGCCACCAAAATTATCAATTAATTCCTCTTTTAATACTTTTGAAAATCTAAGGTTTTTCCTTCCATTTTCATAAATAAAAGTTCACAACTTGAATTAAAATTTAAATAATAACAATTAGTACAAACCCGTTGAAACCCATCCCAGAAACCTGGTGTCACAAGTACATGAGCAACTACTGATAAGAGAAATAAAATACAACATCCGTCCGGAATACAGTGGACGGAAAGTAAATACAGTACACTGGAAGGGACTACCCTAGCTCCGGTCGCCTCGAATGATGCAGCTCACCTAGTCCCAGCATCATCCATGCTGCTACGCCCAATAGGCTGCTAGAGGTATATATACATGTGCAACAAAAATGCACAGAAGTGTAGTATGAGTACGTAATCAACGTGCACTCAGTGAGTATCCTGCCTAATCCCGAAGGAGTTAGAGACGAGATGGCCAACTTTGACATTCTCTAATGGTCCAATAATTGTTCATCCTTGATATATATATTAAACTGTGGATTTATTTTATAAACATGTTTCAATCAAAATAGAGGAAACAAGTAAACATATAATTCTTTCATAGGAAATTTCCAAAATTCCTCTTTATTATCAACAAATTAATCTCGAACCGCGGTGAGATAGTAGCAACTATAATAAGTTCAAGACAAAAACACAAACATGCTCAAATCATGTCGAGGTCGACGGCCCGCTCCAACAGAAATGTAAATTGTGCACTACCGAGGGTCGAGCGGCCCGTACCATAGATGCATCTATTTAATCTGTCGAGGCGTTCGTCCCATTCCATAAATAAACACATACCCTGCACGCGAATCATGCATGCGACACAGGTACACATAAGAATACATGCTCAATCAGTCAAATAATGACCTATCGGGGAATATTTATTCAAATAAAACCTATTCTCCTTTAACAAATTTAAGAAATCAAGTTTAATCCTTTTAGAAATTTACTTACTAATTCGATGTGAGTTAAGCAATTCAAGCTACCAATGGGTTCACAATTAATCCACGTACAACATGCTTTTGGGTCCTAACTACCCGGACAAAAGCATAATAGAAGCTACGCACATACTCTCGTCACCTCGTGCGTACGTAGCCCCCACAAATAGGAGCACATAATCAATTGCTTCACCTATGGGGTAAATTACCCCTCACAAGATTAGAAAGGAGACTCATCTCGATCAGAAGATCCACAACCGGCATTCTACATTCTTCCGAAGACTTGCACCAACGCCCAATGCTCCAAAACTAGACAACGATCATATAAATCCATTAATATATGCTCAATTATACTTTACAACCCAATTTGTAACAATTCCTAACCTCGAACAAAATGTTGACAAAAATGTCCTCGGGCCCACGTGCCCGAAATCCGAAATTTCTCGAAGATAAAGGTTACCCATGACCTTAGGAACTCAAATATACAATTTTCTCCTAATTCCATACTCAAAATTGTGGCTAAATTCCAAGAATATGATTTTTTAGGTTTTCCACCAAAACCCCAATTTTTATACTAATTTCCATGCCTAAATCCATGTATAACCCTTGTATTTAACTCAAAGCTAGCAGAAATTACTTACCTCATGACAAGTGACGAAAATGGCGTCCCCAAGCTGCTCCCCATCGACTCCAATGGATGAAAAATGGGGTTAAAATGAGCAACCCCGAATATGTAACATTACACTGCCCCAGTTGCTTCCGCTTTTGTGAAAATATAACCGCTTATGCGGTTCCGCTTTAGCGGAAAAACAAGCTGCTTCTGCGGCTGTCACTGAACCCCCCATTTTCTCTTCTGCGATCCGCTCTCCGCTTCTGTGGTCCCGCTTCTGCGGTCCCGCTTCTGTGGAACTTTGACCACATCTGCGGTCCTCTCCAACATGCCCTCGTCCGCTTCTGCGATACCCCTTCCGCAGATGCGGTTTCGCTTCTGCAGAATTTAGACCGCATCTGCGGTCCTCAAGCTTTGGACCAAAAACCGCATCTGCGGGTTCACTTCTGCGGTGCCGCTTCTACGGTCAACCAACCGTAGAAGCAAAAATACCAGCAACCAGATGCCTTCATCTTTCTTCCAAATTTCAATTTCGATCCGTTAACCACCCGGAATCCACCCGAGGCCCCCGGGACCCCAACCAACCATGCCAACAAGTCCCAAAACACATTACGGACTTGCTCGAGGCCTCCAATCATAACAAACAATGCCAAAAACATGAACTACACCCCGATTCAAGCTTTATGAACTTTGAACTTTCCAACTTCTATTTCCAATGTTTAAACCTATCAAATCACGTCCGACTGACCTCAAATTTTGCACACAAGTCCTATTTGACATTACGGACATACTCCAAATTCCGGAATCGGATTCTGACCCCGATATCAAAAAGTCCACTCCTGGTCAAACTTCTCAAAAACCTTCAAATTTCTATATTTAGCCAAATAGCTTCAAAATGACCTACGGACCTCCGAATTCACTTTTGATCGCGCTCCCAACTCCAGAATCACCATACGGAGTTACTCCCAGTCTCGGAATCCCAAACGGACATCGATAACACTGAAATGCACTACAAGCCAAACTTAAGAAATTTCTTCCAAAATGCTAACTTCCATAATAGGCGCCAAAACGCTCCCGGCTTATCCAAAACCCAATCCGGGCATACGCCCAAGTCCGAAATCATCATATGAACCTGCTGGAACCTTGAGATCCTGATTCCGAGGTTATTTACTCAAAATTCCAATCCTAGTTCATTCTGTCAACTTTAACTTCTCGAATGAGAATTTTCATTTAAACTTAACTCCAATCTTCATGAATTTAAATTCCGACCATGCGAACAAGTCACAATACCTGAAATGAAGCTGCTCATGGCCTCAGGCTGCTGAACGACGCGCTAGGGTTCAAAATGACCGGCGGGTCATTACATTTTCTCCCACTTAAACATACGTTCGTCCTCGAACTTGCTGAGAACTACAATGGAGTAGTCTGAAATCACTATTTAGAACCTCATGCATCTTCATGTGCTACCACAACTCACTTGAGAACATTAGCTCGATAAGTTCTGAAGATACTCCCTTTTATTCAAGCAATTAAGCCTTAGAGCCGAATTCCAACATCCAGAATTCTATGCCAGGCCTGTTTCCAACATACGATCACCGTATCAATCATTGTACGTTGTACTCAAACATGACTGCATAACTCTACTGAATTCACACTTTGCATCACTTTACTCATAGGACCATGACCCGATGCTCCGATTGCACCTCATGACCTACATAGGTCTTACTCCATCTATTACAATACTGTCACGACGGATGAGATGCCGAAATTCATAATCAACTGTCAAGTCAGCCAAACATCGAGTCTATACTTATGACAAGAAACATTACCATATTCTGAACCAAATCATGATCTTCGCTGCTTAATATACTTCATATAATCAGATTGCACTGATCCTAAATCCCACAATCTCACCTATCCAATATGAACTGCTCGATAATAAGTCACTCCAAATGTGATCACAAGTCTCATATGAAGCCACAATGTGCCAATAGGCCACCAATCCGAACACAACACAACAGGAAATCGAACTCTGGAAGGAATTATCTAACTCCATCACTACTACGGAATTTCCTTAGAAAATAGGAAGCAGGATATACAAAATTAGCATATAGAAAACTACACTCATCATCACACTGTTGCGGCGTGCAATCCGATCCACACAGTATAACCATGGCGACGTGCCATCCGATCCTCACAATATAACCATGGCGGCGTGCCACCCGATCGTCACAATATAACCATGGCGGCGTGCCACCCGATCCACACGTAGAACTCACATAGGGAGATACACATCGAGCAAATTTGCTCATTGCGATAAAATACCGAATCTAGGTCACAAGCACGCTAAGTGCATAATGCCATCCCTGATGGGACATATAGAACGATAAGCTACAAAACTCGAGCACAACTGAGGTGCGATATACAGTCTGAATCTCAAGAGCCATCTTGCTCATAATGTGTCATTGCCACGCGGAATCTTAACACATAAAATTTACCAAGCTGTCTCACAACTCATACGGCACATTACATCATTACCTGGAATAGATGATGACAAAATAACACCCCGACTGTTCCTCCATAAGGAACGCCCGCTGAACAAACACAACTTGCCTGATATAAAGCCCAAATTCACATTTGAATCCATCCACCGACCTCAAGTCGATTCTGATCATATCAAATTAAGCCAATGACCTTTCAAAGGTCCATACTAATTCCCCACCTCTCGTAACACACAAGGACAACCATCATAACTGGAGTACAATCCACAACTCGGAATCCGAGTGCCCTCCAATCATCCATTCTCAATTTAACGATATCATTACAATTCTTCATACTTAGTTTATATCTTCAATCAATCAAGTGGCGTCGTGCCACATTTATGCAATCTTCCTGTGGAACACGCCCTCACAATCTTCCGAAATAAATAGCGGGTCCGCACATCTAAACCATCGGACGTACTAACGCTGAAAAGTGATCCAGAATCCTTAACCAGGATGCAAAACCACTTCCACAACACATCGATATCAGGTGACGCGGAGGACAATACCAATGTACTCTAATTATTCAACCCTTTCCTTACTCATTCGAGCCCGTGACATCCTTGTCAACACCGAAATCATTAACATTTTAACAATTCATCATATATGAACTTTTCACTTAACTCACTTCAGGAGATTCATAGAAACACACAGGTAAATTCCCATAAGCGCAGAATATGCAAATCTGCAAGTAGTGGTCCAAGCCACCAGCCCTTCCGGAATCTGCTTCCACATAACAAGCCACAATAGAAGAATGGTTTAGAATGTTATCAATTACGGCGGCCGAAAAACCTAACACGTACCGCCACAAATCAAAAGCATAACTTGATCACGCTGAATGAACGGATCACTGGCCCCAACATGCCAAATTCAACTATAGCTAATCAATCCTTTTTCCTCCAATTTATCCTTGATTGCTTCGGAAATATAATTCTCTTCAACGCATAACATACTCCCTCTACACTCACCCCGAGTGACCTTGAATTGCGAGACCATGCTGTCTCAAATCTCACGAATTATTTCACATTTCTCAAATGCTACACCACAAGGTAACACATCGTAGAACATTCTGGGCACTTTCTCATAAGCTGCTACAAAGCTTGATTCTTAACTGTACCTACCATCTCGACATCATTAGGCACCACACTTTACCTCTTGAATTCACTAGGACCATTACTGAGAGCCATCCGCTCTGACTAGGTCCCGAATATAATTCACTCCATAAATCTTATAACACACGAATACTCTCTCGGCGAAGCACCCGACGAAGTCGCTTTCTCTGAACCCTGTATCCATACAAGGCATAAATCCTGAACCTTTTTCCAAGTCCGAACATGAGCCCATAAGGCTAACCATAGCACATCCTTAATAATTCCTCCACTCAATTTACTACTTATGGTCTTTTCTCGTAGCTGAATTAATCCATCAATATGCTAATAACCAGAAATCACGCAAGTAGTTAATCATACAGCCCAATCATAAGCGGTGGGACTCTCTCACTTAGCTTGAAGCCATTATTTCACCATTCTTGAGTTCTCCCGACCTTTTTACCCCTTATTAACATAACCTCCCGTCATAAGTTATCAAAATTTCTCGGAATCTTCCTGTAATTCCCCATCTCTCATATTCTGAATCATTAACCACATTCACATGACCGATATCTTTGTTAAACAACCAATATAATTCCTTGCAGAAGTTTTACCAACCACGCGACCACTAATCTGCTCATGGGGAATAACCCACCTAGGGGAATCACCTTCCGCCATCTTCTCACGCTGCTGCACAGGGTGAGTTCATTATGACACCAATAGCCCATCCCGAGCCCCAGCTCACCTTCCAGTTGCACAAGCCCATTTGCCTCTCGCGGACATCAATTAGATGCGCGGCAACATCCTTCCCAATTCAGGGTTATGCTGCACCCTCCTCTATTTCAAGCAGCTACTTTCTACCATATCGATCTTCTGCCGCATAATAGCCTATACTTCATATCATACCCGCAGGCTTCAATCACCAATCATTAAAATCCCCAACTCGATCCAAACTCTCTTTAAGGCGCGTAGTCATCCTACTACCAAGCCCATATACAACCCTCGCCACTCTCCCACTTTTGCAGAACTCATCTCCTTAATCGGTCACTCGACCTTGCTCCCCATACTTGGCCTTCTAGAAAATTTAAACACCGTCTGGCACTTCCCACATGTCATTCCTCGTACTCTGTTGCTCAATTGTTGCCAAATAAAATCTATCTTCGTGGCACTTGAATCCACCATTGCTGCTAACTTTAAACCTTTCCAAAGGTCATCTTTATCAAGCTGTCAATATTAGAAATTCTGATTCGATCTTAAACCACTGCGTCATGCGATATCTGACAGTTGTACCTCCAATATTATTTCACAATACCCCGCCATAAAGGCAAATTATAGCAGATTATAACACCAACAACTTAGTACGTTCAAGCAGGACCACAACACCTTCTCATAAAAGAAAGCTCAACCACGCTTGCAAATACCAAGCCTCATTACTTCCACCAGTCCACTTCTGACCATCCTCAATTCGCTTGATTTTCCCCTGCCGGGAATAAACTACTGAATCCCTTGATTACACGCTGATTAAACCTCCCTTCAATTTATTCACCGCCCCAACACGTGGGCAAACGCCCCACCATCACAACAACACTGCGGAATAATTGCTCATAAGCATCATGGAAACATCTGCCTAGCCTCAAGTCTCTTAGAAGTTCTGTTACTGAGCTGAAACAATAGAATATCCCTCCATAATACGACTACCATAGTTCAATCATCTATACCGGGAAAAATAATCCCGCACCACATTTGTAGTGCCATTTCAATTCTTCAACTTTCGATTTATAACAAGCGCTAGCGTAAGATTGAGTAGGAAGAAATCAAAGGCATAAGCCTCAAAGGAATCGAACCGCACGATAAGGAAATCAAGAAGGGAAGTACTCCTAACAGTCCTGCAGCCTCCTGAGGATAAGTACAGACGTCTCTGCACCGATCCGCAAGACTCTACTAGACTTGCTCATCACTCGTGATACCGACGGGAACCTAGTGCTCTGATACCATGTTGTCACGACCCAAAATCCACTAAGGGTCGTGGTGGCTCCGGACATCTCTGTTAGGCCAGCCAACTAAATTATCAATTAATTACTCTTTTAATACTTTTGAAAATCTAAGGTTTTTCCTTCCATTTTCATAAATAAAAGTTCACAACTTGAATTCAACTTTAAATAATAACAATTAGTACAAACCTGTTGAAACCCATCCCAGAAACTCGGTGTCACAAGTACATGAGAAACTAATGATAAGAGAAATAAAATACAACATCTGTCCGGAATACAGTGGACGGAAAGTAAATATAGTACATTGGAAGGGACTACCCTAGCTGTGGTCGCCTCGAATGATGCAGCTCACCTAGTTTCAGCGTAATCCATGCTGCTACGCCCAATAGGCTGCTAGAGTTATATATACCTGTGCAACAAAAATGCACAGAAGTGTAGTATGAGTACGTAATCAACGTGTACTCAGTGAGTATCCCGCCTAATCCCGAAGGAGTAGAGACGATATGGCCAACTTTGACATTTTCTAATGGTTCAATAATTGTTCATCCTTGATATATATATTAAACTGTGGATTTATTTAATAAACATGATTTTCAATCCAAATAGAGGAAACAAGTAAACATATAATTCTTTTATAGGAAATTTCCAAAATTCCTATTTATGATCAAAAAATTAATCTCGAACCAGGGTGAGACAGTAGCAACTTTAATAAGTTCAAGACAATAACACAAACATGCACAAATCATGCCGAGGTCGACGGTCCGCTCCAACAAAAATGTAAATTGTGCACTGCCGAGTGTCGAGCGGCCCGTACCATAGATGCATCTATTTAATCTGTCGAGGCGTTCGGCCCGTTCTATAAATAAACACATACCATGCTCGCGAATCATGCATGCGACGTAGGTACACATAAGAATACATGCTATATCAGTCAAATAAGGACTTATTGAGAAATATTTATTCAAATAAAACCAATTCTCCTTTAACAAATTAAAGAAATGAAGTTTAATCCTTTTATAAATTTTCTTACTAATTCGATGTAAGTTAAGCAATTCAAGCTACCAATGGGTTCACAATTAATCCACATACTACATGTTTTTGGGTCCTAACTACCCGGACAATAGCATAATAGTAGCTACGCACGGACTCTCATCACCTCGTGCGTACGTAGCCCCCACAAATAGGAGCACATAATCAATTGCTTCACATGTGGGGTAAATTCCCCCTCACAAGATTAGAAAGGAGACTCACCTCGCTCCGAAGATCCACAACCGGCATTCTACATTCTTCCGAAGACTTGCACCAATGCACAATG
>MU672032.1:15002-27980 GCA_026770625.1 Nicotiana glauca
TGCCCGGAATCCAAAATTTCTCGAAGATAAAGGTTACCCATGACCTTAGGAACTCAAATATACAATTTTCTCTTAATTCCATACTCAAAATCGTGGCTAAATTCCAAGAATATGTTTTTCTAGGATTTCCACCAAAACCCCAATTTTATACTAATTTCCATGCCTAAATCCATGTATAAACCTTGTATTTAACTCAAAGGTAGCATAAATTACTTACCTCATGACAAGTGACGAAAATGGCGTCCCCAAACTGCTCCCCATCGACTCCAATGGATGAAAAATGGGGTTGAAATGAGCTCAACCCCGAACTTGAAACATTACACTGCCCCAGCTGCTTCCGCTTCTTCGGAAATATAACCTTTTATGCGGTTCCGCTTTAACGGAAAAACAAGCTGCTTCTGTGGCTGCCACTGAACCCCCCATTTTCGCTTATGTGATCCGCTCTCCACAGATGCGATCCCGCTTCTGCGAAACTTTGACCGCATCTGCGGTCCTCTCCAACATGCCCTCTTCCGCTTCTGCGATGCCCCTTCTGGAGATGCGGTTCTGCTTCTGCGGAATTTAGACCGCATCTGCATTCCTCAAGATTTGGACCAAAAACCGCATCTGCGGCTCCCCGTTTGCTTCTGCGGTGCCGCTTCTGCGGTCAACCAACCGCAGAAGCAAAAATACCAACAACCAGATGACTTCAGCTCTCTTCCAAATTTCAATTTCGATCCGTTAACCGCCCAGAATCCAGACGAGGCCCCCGGGACCCCAACCAATCATACCAACAAGTCCCAAAACACATTACGGACTTGCTCGAGGCCTCCAAACATAATAAACAATGCCAAAACCATGAATTACACCCCGATTCAAGCTTTATGAACTTTGAACTTTCCAACTTCTATTTCCGATGTTTAAACCTACCAAATCACGTCCGATTGACCTCAAATTTTGCACACAAGTCCTATTTGACATTACAGACCTACTCCAACTTCCGAATTCGGATTCCGACCCTGATTTGAAAAAGTCCACTCCCGGTCAAACTTCTCAAAAACCTTCAAATTTCTATCTTTAGCCAAATAGCTTCAAAATGACATACGGACCTCCGAATTCACTTCCGATCGTGCTCCCAACTCCAAAATCACCATTCGGAGCTACTCCCAGTCTCGGAATCCCAAACGGACATCGATAATGCTGAAATGCACTCCAAGCCAAACTTAAGAAATTTCTTCCAAAATGCTAACTTCCATAATAGGCGCCAAAAAACTCCCGGGTTATCCAAAACCCAATCCGGTCATACGCCCATGTACGAAATCATCATACGAACCTGATGGAGCCTTCAGATCCTGATTTTGAGGTTATTTACTCAAAATTCCAATCCTAGTTCATACTTTCAACTTTAAGCTTCTCGAATGAGAATTTTCATTTAAACTTAACTCCAATCTTTCTGAATTTAAATTCTGACCATGCGAACAAGTCACAATACCTGATATGAAGCTACTCGTAGCGTCAGACTGCTGAACGACGCGCTAGGGCTCAAAACGACCGGTCGGGTCGTTACATTTTCAAATTTGAGAGCCTTGAAACTAGGTGGCAAGTGGATATTGGGGAGTATACATAGATCCTTGAAGGCAATACCCTTCTGACCTGCTAACCCTTGCATGTTTGTCAACTGTTGTTCTAAGATTTTCGCTCTTTAGGTCATTTCTTTCTGTGCCATCTTTTGGGCAGGCTTCTCAATCTTTTGAGGAAGATCAAATAGGTATGACTGGTATTGTTCTTGATGGGTAGCAAACTGTAACTCATGAGTTTTCCTCTGCACCACTGTCAGATGTGGGATGGTGAAGACAAGCATAACTGTAGTGATTATGTGATTAGTTGTCAATGTAACACTTGGAAGCGTGCAACAGAAGTTCCAACAGTAGCCACACAATTAGGATAAAGACTGAACCCAGGTGGATGGAATTGATCAGGCAATGAGACTTGAGTGGTAGTAGTGGAGATGGGTGTGAACTCTGGGAAACAAGGAATAGATAAGGGCGGTCCTTGGCCATTGGCCCATGCTTGACACATTTAATTCATCTTTTGTTTTAGTGCTCTAGTTTCCTCAATCTTGTTGAACCCTCTAACCCTGAGTCTCTTGAGCACTTGCAACAGCTTCATCACTTATCATTTTTTTCTTTTGGATTTCGTGTTGTCAACTTACCACAAACCGACCACCTTAAACTTTTTTCACAATTCAAAACAAAAGACACATTAGAATGGACTCAGTCAGTCCTTATTATTATCATCATTTTTTTCATTTTTTTTTAATGGTGATCGAACCTGATGTGGGTTGTCTACGTATCATGTGGGAACATGAATTAGATATTGCATCGGAAAGATTAAGAATAAAGGAAATAAATTAAATCTTTTTTTTTTTGGATTTTGAATTTTTTTTCTTCTTTTTTTAAATTTTCGAAAGAAAGATTTATAAAGAAGAAAGAAAATATTTTTTATTTGATTTTTTTTGGAATTTCGAAAGAAAAACTTCTACAGAAGAAATAAAATATATTTGGATTTTTGGACTTTTATTTCTAATTTATGAAAGAAATACTTCTAAAGAAAAAGGAAATATTTTTTGAATCTTGAATTTACTTTACAATTTTTGAAATAAGAATGAAAATATTTTTGGATTTTGAGAAGAAATTAAGAGAAAATATGTTTGTATTTTTAAAAATTGGTGTCTAAAAGAAAGACTTTCTAAAGAAGGAAGTAAAAGAAAATATTTTTTGAATTTTTGAAAAATAGGGTCTCAAAGAAAGACTTTCTAAAGAGGAAGTAAAGGAAAATATTTTTGGATTTTTTTTAAAAATTCTGGTCACAAAGAAAGACTTTTCTAAATAAGTAAGTAAAGAAAAATATTTTTGTATTTTTTTTAAAATTTTGGTCTAAATTAAAGAAAGACTTTCTATAGAAGGAAGTAAAGAAAAAAATATATTTGAATTTTTTGAAAATTGTGGGCCGGAACCGAGTGAGAATCAGAACTGCGTAGTTCGCCAGTTTTGACAAAACAGTTAAATATGACTTATATTGAAATGACTTTTCTTTTTTTATTTTTCAAAATTTCGGTAGAGTTTCAGGATATTTCAAATACCTACATCTCTCTCTCTTTTCTTTTTTCTTCTTTTTTTTTTTTTTTTTTTTTTTCCCTCTTTTTTTATTTTCTTTCCCTATTCTAGAAGTCAGTCAACATGCAAGCCGAAACAGAGAGATATGCAAGTAGCACGTAAGATGCATCAGGATGGTCTTTTAATTTGGGTACACCTGTCCTAGACGGACTCAACCTATGTGTTGAGCCCCCAAAGTCAAATGCACGTGATGCAAATAAAATGTTCCTACTAGGGATCCAGCATGAGGCTATGTTATTCTAGGTTAAAAAACCTGGGTGTATCTATTCTAGACCTAGCTTACCCGAGCAGATAGCTCGAGCAGGGGGAGGAGGGCAGCGTACCGGAAAAACAAAAGCTTTACCGGCTTTGCAACTTGTCCGGGCCTCATTCTAAAATTGGGATATGACTCTAATAGAAAAGAAGTCACACGAAGAGCACACTTCCCAGATGATTTAGAAGACTCAGAGAGAAGAAGGTTTCGTAACAATTTATATACAATCCAAATAATATCAAAGCGGTAAAACGGTATTTAGCACATTAGGCTCAAACATATAAAAACCAAATAATAAATAAATCCAAGTGTAACAGCTATTCTAAGATCGAATTCTTGAACCCTGAACTAGAAGTTATGGGCTCTTATCTCCAGCAGAGTCGCCAGAGCTGTCACACCTCCTTTTTACCACCCCGAGGGTAATATAAGGGAGTTTATCCAATTAAAGTGATATTATTCGGAATGGAATTATTTTATTTATCAGAGTCGCCATTTAGGATAATTTATTCGGTATCCCAAGTCGCTGATTTATTTTAAAATCCCAAATCGAGGAAATTTCGACTTTACTTTATAAGTCTGCGAACCTGAAATTTTAGATAAGGAATTCTGCTAACCCGGGAGAAAGTGTTAGGCATTCCCGGGTTTCGCAGTTCTAGAACGGTCGCTTAAACCATTAAAATCGACCTATTATCCGATTTATTACATGTTTTAACCTATTGTGCATTTTTAACCTTTTAGTCATTTTTAATATTTCATGAAATTTCAAGGTTATTTAAAACACGTCGTAAGCCACGTTACATGAAATGCACCCCCGATTCACGACACGCTTTATTTAACCTTGTTGGAAATTAGAATCCGGTCACATGAAATGCACCCCCGGATTTTAGCATGTTTATTTTATTATTGTTATTAAAATTATGGCAGGGTCACATGAAATGCACACCCGAGCCCTTTTAATCTAATTTGACGTAGTTCAATTGATGAATAGCAACCCAATTTCTATACTGTGACAAAATCATGTTCACTTATAACCAATTCGAGTAAACACGAAAATATAACCAAGAACTCCATCTTTATAACCAAATTCAAAGGACAGACAAACAGTTTCGGACCTAATGCGGGAAGCTATCGGGCGCCAACATCACAGCAGAATCGGATCCAATTTGGATATCGAAGAATATCAAGTTTGGGTTGAAGTTTTTATATGGGTGGTTCTAGTAGAGGGCTTTTGGATTTTGCAGTTGGTGGAAATAGGTTCGAGTTTTCATTACCCTTAGTACTTTGCTTCAGTTATTTCATTACCATGAAGAGTCCCAAGCTCGAACAAATTGAATGAAAAGCTACAATTTCTATTAAGCAATTCTTATAAATCGGCGACAAACTGGACTCCTAGAACTGGAGTAATCTTCACTTAGCAATTTGTTTCAGGCCACAAGAGGTTTTCCAACTAAAGAGACATGAGAAATCAATCCGGATATTAAGCACTTGGCCTAAATTGCTCGTTATCTTCTATTCTTGTTTTTGAATGCCTCATTCTTTTGCTTCTGGTTTCTTCTCCGGAGGTCAATAAATAAGTGAAATCAATTGAAGTTCTTTTTTCAGCAAAACAAGAAACAAAAAATGGGGATATTGATGGTGTGATCGTACTTAGGGGTCCATGAATTGCGGTTGTCAGCTTTCTCAGTCTTAGGGTATTTTAGGGCGTTCGTCTATTTTTAGGTATTATTTCGGCTAATGTATCTTAGAGTCTAAGTTAGTTTCGTAGGTTTTTTTAGGTTAAGGGGTATGGGCTATGTCCGAAAAATTAGGCCTAAAATGGGTTGTTTGAGCCCAAATTTTATTCTTTCCTCGCGAATGAGACTAACATACGATATCATTTATTAATTAGTCCTACTTAAGTATAATAAATATTACAATAAGACTGACCATTAAAACAAAACTATTTTTTGGTATTTGTCAAGATTAAAAATGACTACAACACATTAATTAAAATATTTTTTTGTAATTTTTATTTTATTGTAATAAAATAAAGTAAAAGAGTCAAAATTAATAGAAATAGCGATATTAGGCCTAAATTAAATATTTACATACTAAAATATAAAAAATCTTGGGGAGGGTAAAAAATCGGATGTCTACAATCATCAATGAAGACTATCACGAACGAATCCAAATAAAGCCTGAACACTCGGTTCATCAAATCCATAAACACTGTTGGGGCGTTTGTCAACCCGAATGCCATTACCAGGAACTCATAATGCTCGTACCGAGTGCGGAAAGTTGTTTTAGGGACATCGGATGCCCTAATCCTCAACTGATGGTAGCCAGATCTCAAGTCAATTTTCGAAAATACCTTGGCACCCTGAAGCTGATCAAACAAATCATCAATCCTCGACAATGGATACTTATTCTTGATTGTAACCTTGTTCAACTGCAGGTAATCAATACACATTCTCATCGACCCATCCTTCTTTTTAACAAATAACATTGGTGCATGATAAAAAGTTAATTAGACTATAATTAGGCCCAAAAGAACCACATTTTTGTATAGCTTTATGGTAAAAAATGATAACCAAATGCTCTGATTAGTGCTTTTCATGCTTTACATGCTATATCCTATGAAAGAAGTTGGTGGCGCATGTTTGGGACCAATTACGGAGAAAAGGAGGCCAATCATACAATACCTACGAAGTGCACCAAGTGAATGGACAAAACCAGAAATAAACCTGGCTTGCTGCGGTCAGACCGTAACCACGGTAGGACCGCGGCAGAACATTACCTAAGATTCAGAGGACCATTCTGGCCGCGGTCCTGGCGTAACCCCGGTGGACCGCGACATAACGCGAAAAAGTCAGAGACTAAAGTCTCAAGTCAGGAAAACTTGGTGTAAAACCCTTATAAAATGTAGAAATTCGGCCACATTAGGGCAGACTTGTTTTGGAGATTACTTTGGCAAGATACACAAGTGTGAGAGATCGCCCAAAAACATCATAGTTCTTTATGTCTTCTTTTTCTTGCATTTTTCCATGATGAATATTTTTCGTAGTTTATTTTTACGTTGTTATGAGTAGCTAAATACTTTAGTCTAAGGTTTTGATGGAACCTATTAAAGGTTGAACTTCTTGATTATGTTAATATAGTTTGCTAGTTAATCTCTATTTGTTCAACTACGTGTTTATTGCAGTTAATTGACAGGATCCTCAATTAGTTGTGCCTATTTAGTGTGCATAACTTGGGAGAGAGTGCATATTTAGGTAATCGTTGAACAACACCACTCCCAAAGTATAAGAGGATCTATAACTGCGGGTTTAAAGGCGCGGGATTAGGGATAACGAAGCCTTGTGTGTAATCTAAAGTGAGCTATAATAAACAAAGTCAGCTAGCGTATCTCGGGAGAGTGCGTTTAATAAATTATCGTGATTACTCGGGAGAGATTTACGGTAAAAAAGAGTGCTCATGATTGATAGAGATATTTTGGTGAATCTATATGAAACATAACCGGAAGGAATTCCATCAATAGGGAAAATCACTATCTTAGAACCTTCTCATTATTCTTTACAACCCAAGCATATTTAGTTTACAACTATTTATTTATTTATTTTCAATCTTAGTTTTAGAGATACCATCAACTATTGTTACAACGTTTGGGGAAGTTGATTCTAAAGAATTTAGTGAGTCCGACAAAAGTAATTGATAGGTTAATTCTCTATGGATTGGAATCTGGGTTTAAATACTCAGGTTATATTTGCAACATCCGCTTAGTCCTTTTTATAAGGCATAGTTGGGCGCGATCAAATTTTGGCATCGTTGCCGGGGAATTAACGGTGTTATCATTTACAATTGAAAGAAGTAAAATAATTCTTAGTGTAGTCAGTTTTCTCTATACCCAATTTTTACATTGAAATTTTAACGTTTGTTGACTTGGTTGCACAGGTGCCTGCCCAGAAACTCATCGAGATCTGGTGAAGTATTAGAAGCACTATCAGATCCCGAGAATGTTTTCAAGGCTTTGAATCGGGACAACTAGAAAAACAAACAACAACCAACAACTGCACAATTCAAAACAATCATGGGAGATAACCAGGAAAACCCAGGAGCTCCAATAGTGCCAGAGGCTGCTCTCTATGACTGGGCGCAACCCACAGCTGAGAATCTATCCACAGCGATAGTAGTCCCGCAGATACAGGCTGAGTCATTACAAATCAAAAATAACATGTTGCACTTGTTACAGAATAATGGACTATTTTCGGGGTCACAAGTTGAAGATCCTCAGCAACACTTGAAGAATTTCTTGTCTATCTGCAAAACCCAAAGGCAACCCTATGTAACTTCGGAATCAATCAAGTTGTTATTGTTTCCATTCTCAGTGACAGGAGCTACCCAGACCTGGCTGAATTCACTCCCCATAAATTCTATAGCAATGTGGGATGAACTAGTAAAGCAATTCCATAACAAGTTCCATCCATCCAACAAGACTGCTCAACAAATTGATAAGATTTTGACCTTTAAACAGAGACCGATGGAAACTTTGCATGAAACAAGGGAGCGCTTTAAAGAGATGCTGGTCATATGTCCACACCATGGTGTTCCAAATCTAATGTTGGGGAAGCGGTTCTACATGGGATTGTCAGATAGCGTAAAAAACATTGTTGATGCTTTAGCTGGAGGGGCGTTCTTGAGCAAAATATGGAGAGAGGGCTAGAGTCTTCTTAACAAGATGACACAGAATTTGGGATGGATAACAAGAAATGAACCTATCACTCCAATGGTGCACTCACTGCTGTTATATCCATCCAATTCTATGGCTAAAAATATGGCTACCTTATTGACACAGATGAGCATACTCACCAAAAAGGTGGAAGAGTCAAGGCAGAAACAGCAGGTACATATTGTTGATACTACCAATGGGGGCTTGTGCGCATCTTGCATTAGTCAGCCAGTTGGTAATCAGTGGAATGCATAACACGATCATCATCACTACCCTGAAGACATGAACTATGTGTCTAATTATGGCGACCAGAGATAGGGTGGTCAGAATTAGGGTCAACAAAATCAGCATTACAAGCTAGCACAGCCACAGTTCAACACTAGGAACATGGGAGGTATGAGACCCCCCAAGTATATGGCTCCTTACCCACGACCACATGGATACAATAATCAGAATCAGCAGGAGGGGTATCACCCACCTCAGCAGCAGCATGATGGAAGGCAGGAAGACGGGTTTGCTAGACTTGAAGCAATGATGCAACAAGTTATTGGGTCTAATGCAAAAATTAATGAGAGAGTCGATGCACATGATGCAGCAATTAAAAAATATTGAGGCACAAGTGGGCCAGATTTCGATGTCTCTGAACAATCGTCCTCATGGGACACTAACTGCAGACACCCAGATAAATCTAAAAGATCAGGGATCGAAGCAGCCAATGGGTGTGAGTCTACGTAATGGCAGAGATCTGGATGTAGAGCAAGAAAGGGCTCGAGAATCTTGACAGGCTGAGAGACTCATACCAGTTCCCATAGAGCTGGATGAATCAACGAAACTGATAGAGGTGACAGTCCAGCCTGCTCAAGAAGAAATTAGCATTCAGAATGAGACCAAGAAAGAAGCTGAAATAGAATAGGAGCCAGTAGTTGATGTAGGAGATGATAAAGATCAGTCCCAGTTGATTGGGAATAAGAGATGCCCAGCACCCTTCCCCGAGAGGCTAGCTAAGTACAAAAAGGAGGAGCAATACAAGAAGTTCTTTGACATGCTGAAGCAAATCCATGTAAATATACCATTGATTGATGCTTTGAAGGAGATGTCTGGGTATGCAAAAATGATGAAGGACTTGATGTCCCGAAATTTTGATTTCCAAGACTTGGCCACAGTTACTCTTACTCAGACCTGTAGTGCAGTGGTGACTAGACCAATTGCGAAAAAGTTGTCTGATCCAGGGAGCTTTACAATTCCATGCACTATTGGTAATTTTGCTTTTGCTAAGGCACTGTGTGATCTAGGGGCCAGAATCAATCTTATGCCCCTAGCAATTTATAAGAGGTTGGGAATTGGAAGAGCTAGACCCACCTCTATGTTGTTGCATCTGGCTGACAGGACTGTGAAATGACCCTCTGGAATCCTAGACGATGTGCTGATTCAGGTAGGGAAATTTGCGTTCCCTGCAGATTTTGTGATCCTAGACTGTAAGGTGGATGAAGAGATTCCCATAATTTTAGGAAGACCGTTCCTGGCCACGGGGAGAGCTCCAATTGATTGTGAGACTGGGGAGCTCAAGATGAGATTGAACAATGAAGAAATAACATTCAATGTGCAAAAATCTATGAGGTGACCAAGTGAATTCGCCAATTGATCTCTTATTGATGCCGTGGATGTAATTGTAGAGACTGGTGGTGAAAGGTTGACTATTGAGGACCCCCTTGCTGCATGCCTAATGAATTTGGATGAGGTAAATGGAGAGGATCTGGCAGAATGGGTGTTGGCGTTAGAGGGTAGAGGGTTCTGGGATAGAACTCTAGAGTTTGAGCGCTTGCACTTGGAAAATCGAGAAACTCCATCAGCCAAGCCATCCATCAAAGAACCACCAAAGCTAGAATTAAAGTCATTGCCCGCCCATCTCAGGTATGAATTTCTTGGACCTAACTCCACATTACCTATTATTATCTCATCTAGTCTGTTAGATGTGCAGGCTCAACAACTATTGCAGGTACTTAAGGAGTGCAAGACTGCCACTGGGTGGACCATGGCAGACATAAAGGGGATCATCCCCGCCTACTGTATGCACAAAATTCTATTGGAAGAGGGACACAAGCCTTCCAGGGAACACCAAATATGGCTGAACCCTAATATGAAGGAAGTGGTGAAGAAAGAAGTAATCAAGTGGTTAGATGCGGGAATCAGTTTCCCAATCTCTGACAGCAACTGGGTTAGCCCAGTTCAATGTGTTCCTAAAAAGGGTGGCATGATGGTAGTTAAGAATGATAACAATGAATTGATCTCTACAAGAACCGTCACGGGCTGGAGAATTTGCATGGACTATCGAAAGTTAAATCTAGCCACCTGGAAAGACCACTTCCCACTTCCCTTCATTGATCAAATGTTAGACAGATTGGCAGGGAGGTCACATTTATGTTTTCTGGATGGGTACTCAGGGTACAATCAGATCTCCATTGCACCGGAGGACAGAGAGAAAACCTCGTTCACTTGCCCGTATGGCATTTATGCCTTTCGAAGGTTGCCCTTTGGCCTATGCAACGCACCCGCCACATTCCAACGGTGCATGTTAGCCATATTCATTAACATGGTAGAGGATATAATGGAGGTGTTCATGGATGACTTCTCAATAGTGGGGAACTCATTTGATAAATGTCTGATAAATCTGGCTCGTGTGCTAAAATAGTGTATCGAGACTAACCTGGTTCTGAATTCGGAGAATTGTCACTTTATGGTATAAGAGGGCATAGTCTTGGGACATCGGGTGTCAAGCAAAGGAATTGAGGTGGATCGTGCAAAGGTAGATGTGATAGAAAAGCTACCTCCTCCAACTTCAATCAAAGCAATCAGAAGTTTCCTCGGGCATGCCAGTTTCTATCGGAGATTCGTAAAAGACTTCTCTAAAATTGCCGACCCTCTCTATAAGTTGTTAGAAAAAGATCAACCTTTCTTGTTTTCTGATGATTGCAAGGTAGCATTCGAGGAGCTGAAAAAGAGGCTGGTCACAACACCTATCATAGTTTCCCCCGACTAGGAGCGACCCTTTGAACTCATGTATGATGCTAGTGACTACACAGTGGGGGAAGTGTTGGGACAGTAGAAAGACAAGCTGATGTATCCAATATACTATGCTAGTAGAACGTTGAGTGTAGCCCAGCTGAACTACACTGTGACTGAGAAGGAGATGTTGGCCGTGGTGTTTGCTTTTGACAAGTTCTGATCATATCTGATTGGTTCCAAGGTAATTGTATATACTGACCACGCAGCTCTCAGGTACTTAATTGAGAAGAAGGAGTCTAAGCCGCGCCTGATTCATTGGGTGCTACTGTTTCAAGAATTTGACCTCGAAATTCATGACCGTAAGGGCACAGAAAATCAAGTTGATGATCATCTATCATGACTTGAAGGAGCTAAAAAATCAGTCGAGGTCGAAGAGATCCAGGAAACCTTTCTAGACGAGCAGCTGCTCGCTACTAATCTTGAGGAAGCGCCATGGTATGAAGACTTTTCTAATTACCTGTCCAGTGGTATAGTTCCTCATGACCTTTCATCTGTCTAAAGAAAAAAGTTTTATCGTGATAGCCGCATGTATTATTGTGATGAGCCTTATCTGTTTAGAATATGTGTTGACAATATGATCTGGAGGCGTGTCCCCGAGATAGAACAATCTTCTATTTTTCAGGCTTGTCACGCATCAGCATATGGAGGACATTTTGGAGGGGTCAGGACAGCTACGAAAGTGCTTGAGGACGGATTCTTTTGGACAACAGTGTTTAGAGATGCACACCTATGGGTGAAGGGCTGCAATGAATGTCAACGAACTAAGAACATCTCCCGTCGCCACGAGATGCCCATGAACCCGATTCAAGAGGTAGAGGTGTTTGATGTCTGGGGGATTGACTTCATGGGTCCCTTAGTCAGCTCCTTTGGCAATAAATACATACATGTTGATATGGACTACGTGTCCAAGTGGGTAGAAGCTACTGCGTTACTCGCTGATAATGCAAGAGTAGTGGTAGGATTTCTGAAAAAGAACATATTCACCCGATTTGGGACACCACGAGCGATTATCAACGACGGAGGCACTCACTTCTGTAATAGAGCCTTCGAAAAGTTGCTTGAAAAGTATGATGTACGCCACAAGGTGGCTACCACGTATCACCCGCAAACTAGTGGGCAGGTTAAAATGTCCAATAGAGAGATAAAGAGTGTATTAACCAAGACTGTAAATACCACAAGAACTGATTGGGCGAGAAAGCTAGATGATGCACTCTGGGCCTACAGAACTGCGTTTAAAACACCAATTGGTATGTCACCATATAAGTTGGTATTTGGAAAGGCCTGTCACCTGCCAGTGGAACTTGAACATAAAGCGTGGTGGGCATTGAAGCAGTTGAACTTAGATATTGAGGTTGCAGGCACAACTAGAATCACTGAGTTCCACGAGCTTGATGAATTCAGACATCTTGCTTTTGAGAGCACACGATTGTACAAGGAGAGAATGAAGAGGTTACACGACCAGAACATTGTTGAGCGACATTTCAAACCCGGGGACATGGTATTGCTTTATAACTCAAGATTGCGGTTGTTCCCTAGTAAACTTAAGTCAAGATGGCCTGGACCGTTTCGCGTGGTTGAAGTATTCCCTTCAGGTGCAGTAGAGATTGCCGCAGAGGAAGACTCTTATACATTTAGAGTCAATGGGCAGAGATTGAAATTATGGTCCCGTTTGGCCATAAGTTTTGCCAAAATAAATTTGAAATTTATTTCAAAACTCATATTTGGCAATAAATTTTGCTCATATTTTGGCCAAATCCCAAATAAAAAATTTCAAATTCCAAAATCAGCTATTGAGCTGAATT
>MU672043.1:0-10684 GCA_026770625.1 Nicotiana glauca
ACCTCTGTCTGAGATGATAGAAACTGGAATACCATGCAACCGGACGATCTCCCTGATATAAATCTCCGCCAACCGTTCTGATGATAAGTGGTACACACATGTATGAAATGAGAGGACTTGGTCAGCCGGTCCACAATGACCCAAATAGAATCAAACTTCCTCACGGTTCGTGGGAGTCCAGATACGAAGTCCATGGTGATACGCTCCCACTTCNATCTAGACACATAGTCAACTATATTCTTCTTCATCCGCCTCCGCCAGTAGTGCTGTCTCAAGTCCTGATACATCTTGGCGGCACCCGGATGGATAGAATACCGCGAGCTATGGGCCTCTGCTAGAATTAACTCCCGAAGACCATCGACATTGGGCACACAAATTCGGCCCTGCATCCTCAATACCCCATCATCCCCGATGGTAACATCTCTGGCATCACCAGGCCGAACTCTGTCTTGAAGGACAAGCAAATGAGGGTCATCAAACTGCCGCTCCCTGATGCGATCAAATAGGGAAGACCGAGAAACCACACAGGCTAGAACCCGACTGGGCTCTAAAAGGTCTAATCTCAAGAACTGCCTGGCTAAAGCCTGAACATCCATCGCCATAGGTCTCTCTAAGGCTGGTAGATAAGCCAAACTCCCCAAACTCTCCGCTCGGCGACTCAAGGCATCGTCAACCACATTGGCCTTGCCCGGGTGATAAAGAATGGTAATATCATAATCCTTTAACAACTCTAACCATCTCCTCTGACGCATATTCAGGTCCTTCTGCTTAAGCAAGTGCTGCAAACTCCGATGGTCAGTGTAGATCTCACAAGGCACCCCATACAAATAATGACGCCATATTTTCAAGGCATGAACAATGGCAGCTAACTCAAGATTGTGGACAGGGTAGTTTTTTTCATGCACCTTCAACCGTTAGGACGCGTAGGCAATCCCCCTACCGTCCTGCATCAATACCGCTCCAGGTCCAACCCGTGAGGCATCACAATAAATTGTATAGGACCCCAAACCGGTAGGCAACATCAAGATTGGGGCTGAAGTCAAAGCTGTCTTGAGCTTTTGGAAGCTCGTCTCACACTCCTCTGTCCACTGAAATGGGCCACCCTTCTGAGTCAAACTAGTCATAGGGGCCGCAATCGATGAAAACCCCTCCACAAAGCGACGGTAATACCCCGCCAAGCCAAGGAAACTGCGAATCTCAGTAGCTGAGGAGGGCTTGGTCCAACTCTGCACGACCTCCACCTTCCTCGGATCCCCTCGAATGCCCTTACTCGACACCACGTGGCCTAGGAATGCCACAGAACTCAGCCAGAACTCACATTTAAGTACTTTGCATAAAATTTCTTCTCTCTCAAAGTCTGAAGCACTATCCTCCGGTGCTGCTCATGATCTTCCCGACTCCGAGAATATACCAGAATATCATCAATAAAAACAATCACGAGTGAGTCAAGATATGGCCTGAATACACTGTGCATCAAATGCATAAAAGCTGTCGGGGCATTAGTCAGCCCAAATGACATAACAAGGAACTCGTAATGACCATACCGAGTCCTGAAGTCAGTCTTCGGGATATGCGACTCCCAATCTTCAACTGAAGGTAACCTGAGCGCAGATAAATCTTGGAAAACACCTGTGCGCCCTGAATCTGGTCAAACAGATCATCAATACGTGGCAAGGATAACGGTTCTTCACTGTAACTTTGTTCAACTGGCGATAATTAATTCACACACGCATAGAACCATCCTTCTTCTTTACAACAAGACAGGAGCACCCCATGGCGAAACACTGGGCCTAACGAAACCCTTACCCAACAATTCCTGTAATTGGTCCTTTAACTCCTTCAACTCAGGGGGAGCCATGCGATACGGAGGAATAGAAATGGGCTGAGTGCCCGGCAACATATCAATGCCAAAATCGATATCTCTATCAGGAGACATTCCCGGAAGATCAACTAGAAACACATCGGTGAAATCCCGTACCACTGGAACTAAATCAACAGAAGGGGTATCAATACTGACATCTCTCACATAAGCTAGAATACGCGGCACATACCTTCTCAACCATACGCTGAGCTTTAAGGGAAAGAGATAACTCTACTGGATGTGTGATATAAGATACCACTCTACTCAATACGCGGAATACCTAGCATAGCCAGTGTCACGGTCGTGGCGTGACAATCAAGAATAGCATGATGGGGCGACAACCAGTCCATGCCCAGAATAATATCAAAGTCAACCATACCGAGTAATAATAGATCAGCCCTGGTCTCAAAACCACGAATAGTAACCAAACACGACCGGTATACACGGTCCACAACGAGAGAATCTCCCACAGGAGTAGAAACATAAACGGGGACACTCAAAGCCCAGATGCGGAGCAAGGTAAGAAGACACATAAGAGTAAGTAGAACCTAAATCGAATAGAACCGATACACTTTAATAACAAACCATGACAATACCTGTGATGGCAGAATCAGAGGCAACAGTCTCGGTACGGGTAGGTGGGGTAGCAATTGCGGTTATAACTAAAGCCTGAGAACTCTACGGGGCACGCTGTGGCTGAGAGGTCTGTGGAGGTGCACCCCTCCCAAGTCTAGGGCAATACCTCACAACATGGCGTATGTCACCACACTCAAAGCAACCTCGCGACTGGCGTGGCAGTGGAAACTGTGCGGTACGGGTACTCCGAGACCCCTGAACACCTGAAACTCCGTGGGAACTCTGAGATGCAGACTGAGCGGGCTGACCCACAAAACCTCTACCATGATGCACCCTATCTCCGAAATAAGGACCAGTATATCTCCCCGGTCCACGAGGTCTACTCGTTCCTCTATACTCTCCCTTCTGACCTCGTCTGTCCTCTCTCTCCTGGGCCCACCTGTCCTCTACTCGGCGAGAGGTCCTCACCACCCGCTAAACTGGGACCACAGGCTGTGTCGCCATGACACCTGGAACCTGACCAATGGAAGCTTGCTACTCTAGAGTGGGGGCGGTGGGAGTCTGGGTCCCTCCCCCGATCTGTGTAGGAGTCGGTACAACCTGAATCAATCCGGCCTGAATCAATGTAACAAAACATGCCCAGGAACTATGCCAAAGTCTCCTGAAGGGCTGGAGTAGTAGTAGCTATAGGCGCGTCAGGTGTCTGAACTCCGGCTGGATCTGTTGGTGATACCTCGGCGGCAGCTTGCGCAGGTGCTCTCGCTACACCACGTGCGCGTCCTCGGCCTCTACCCTGGCTCCGGCCTCTAACGGCTCCAGTAGGGGGCGCGGGTGCCTGATCATCTCGATTAGCACGTGTCCTCACCATCTGTGAGAGAATGGAAGGTAGAAGTTTAGATTTGATGTCCAAAAATATCGCATGACAAGGAGTTCAAAGAGATGAAGATTCTTTCTAAACAGTTACATATCCTCTCGTAGAGAAGTACAAACGTCTCCGTACCGCTCAGCGAGACTCTAATAAACCGGCCTGTGTTCCATGACTCCTAAGAACCTAGAGCTCTGATACCAACTTGTCACAACCCCAGTTCACCCTCCATGAACATGCCGCGATAGCACCTAGTTTCTACAACTAGGTAAGCCTAACAATGCGAAAATTTAATATAACTTGCGGAATAATTAATTTAAAACTGAACATCTAAAAAATCAGGACTGCATATAAGGCCGCCCGGCCTACTAAAAACTCAAAGAAATGCGGAAGTCTACAACTCAATCCCAAAACCCGGAAACTCACGGGAACCACAGGCTAACAGAAACATAGTACGCTGCTCTAACTCCAGAATATCTAAACAACTGAGAGAAAGGAATAAATTAGATACTAAAGCTGGAACAGAATAGAGACTCCTGGTCTGCGGACGTGGTAGATATACCTCGAAGTCTCCGTATAACTCCTCGCCTCAAGAATAGTGCGCCTGAGTAGAGGTACCTGGATAATCTGCGCAGGAAGGGCATGAGTACACCACAGCGGTACTCAGTAAGTGCCAAGCCTAACCTCGGTTGGGTAGTGAGGAGGAAGGTCAGGGCCCCACTGAGGTAAAACATAATAAATAATAATATAACGGAAACAGTTTAAATAAAGTCTACCGCAAGAATCTAACCAGATAAATAAGGAAGAACAGTAATAGAAAGCAAAGGTAACGATACAAGGAATATTGCTCTCATCGAGGAATAATAGCCGGGGATCTCTTGGTATCCCGAGGATCTCTTGGTATCCTCATCATATACACTGGGGATCTCTTGGTATCCCGAGGATCTCTTGGTATCCTCAATAAGTATGTCGGGGATCTCTTGGTATCCCGATATATAGAAGTGCATGTGCCAGGGATCTCTTGGTATCCCGCACCCTCAATCTAGAATATATCAAATGCAGGGGGATCTCCCGGAAAGCCGTCCCGTAGTCCCAATTTAAACACACAACAACAACAACTCATAATCCCAGAATAAATACTAAAACCAGTACAAGTAGTAGAAATCCCTAGCCTAACATGCATCACAGAGTACGGTCAGTACAGTTAAATAATTAAGCAGATAAGTCAGCTAATCACATAAACAATTAAGTCAGCTAAGCATTTAAGAAAATAATTCAGCACAAGCTTAAACTCACAGTCTAAAATGAACTAGTAAACAGGAAATCTCAATTTAAATACTTCAAGTAGAAACGGGTTTGCAACAATTAGCTCAAGTACGCGCTTGTCACCTCACGTACAAGGCACTCAAATATCAAGTAGCAAATCCTAAGGGAAAGGTCCCCCACACAAAGTTAGACAAGTCATTTACCTCGAACCGGTGTAAAATCAACTAAGGAACGATGCCCTTGCCACGAGTATCCGACTTCAAATCGACCAAATCTATTCAATTCAATTACACTTCATAAATAATATTACGAACAACTGATTCCACTATCAAAATTAAAGCTAGGGCACGAAAATAGGTAAAATGACCAAAATGCCCCTCCAACCATCGTCTCGGAATCGAATAATTATTACATTTTTAGAACCCTCGTACTCTCACGAGTCTAACCATATAAAAATATCCCAAATCGGAGGTCAAATGCCCCCTTAAAACCTCATAATTAGGCCTAAGAAGTTTTACCCACTTTCCATTCAAAAACACGAAATTAAAGAGTGAAATTAAGGGAAGATTCATGGAATTTATTCTAAATCGAGTGAGAATTACTTACCCAAGTTGCCCAGGTGAAAATTCCTTCGAAAATCGCCAAAAACCGAGCTCTAGAAGTCAAAATGTTATAAAAATGGTGAAACCCTCGAAATGGGTAATTTAATCTGTCATCCCAGGTAATTGGTCATCGCGAACGCGGAAGAAGCATCGCGTTCGCGAAGAAGAAAAAGCGAGGGTGCTCTGGCTACTCAGCGCGAACGCGACAAAGCGTCTGCAAACGCGTAGAAGAAAAATATGTTGGCCCAGGGGTTGCTCTTTGCGAACGCGTGAAATGATACGCGAACGCAAAGAGTGGAACAGTGTAACTACGCGAACACGACATGGGCAACGCGAACGTGATGGAGGGGAAAATAGGGCCACGTGAATGCAAAGGTCCTAACACGAACGCGTTGAAGAAATTCCCAGCTAGCCAAGACAAGCCTTCGCGAACACGAATGGCATAACGCGAACGCGATGAAGGCATACCAGAGGCAGCAACAGCAGTTCAAAAACAGGAGAAAATGACCCGCTGAGCATCCGAAACACACCTGAGGCCCCCGGGACCTCAACCAAACCTACAAAAATATCCCATAACATCATTAAAACTTGCTCCAATCCTTAAACCACCTAAAACAACGCCGAAAACACGAATTAATCAAAGATTCAAGCCTAAGAACTCCAAATTCCAATCAAACACGCTTTTGATAAAAAACCTAACCAAACCTCGCCCGAATGACCTGAAATTTTGCACTCACATCCGAAATGACATGACAGAGCTACAGCAACTTTCGGAATCCAAATCCGACCCCCGAATCAAAAACTCACTATCGGACCGGAAACTCCAAAAATTCAAACTTCGGCATTTCAAGCCTAAATGAGCTACGGACCTCCAAATAACATTCTGAACACGCTCCTAACCCCGAAATCGCCTAACGGAGCTAACAGAACCATCGGATTTCCATTCCGAGGTCGTCTTCACACTGCTCCGAATACGGACCATTTTTTCAACTCTTAAGCTTTCATGTAGGGACTAAGTGTCCCAAAACACTCCGAATCCTAATACCGAACGTCCCGGCAAACTAAAATAGCAGAACTGAACTTAGGGAAAGCAGTTAATGGGGGATCAGGGCGTAAATTTCAAAAACGACCGGCCGGGTCGTTATAAGATAATTCCTTAAAGTTTAGATAATGTGTGTTTAGCTAGCTGAGGAAGTCTAATGGCATATATCGGTACTTCTATTGTGTTAATCAATTTCTTACCGAGTAGATTCACGCTTTTGGCTTACAAGAAGGAAGCGGTTCATAAATAGTTTAGATAACTCATTCCCATGTAAAATGTGTTGCTCCTATCGATGTTCCTAAATAAAACGGTATTATACCACTAATTGTCTAGTTCTTTGGTCTGTAAAATCTAGCTAAACGGACCTTTTGCTAGTATATTCTAGAGCCCATAAAGCTAAAAAAATCCTTAAATTACCTGAGGATCCTCCAAACTATCAGAAATGTTAAACTTGACAGTTTCTACTTTAGGAACTTTATTAAGCATACATCTTTATTTTGATAATCTTTGACATTTAGGTGTCTAAGGCCTCTAAAGCTTCAGTTTCTTTCCATCCTTCTCTTGTCTATCCATTATATCCATTAAGATCTAATTTTTTTTCTCTTTTACGTGAGGGTAAGTAATTTTGTGACGACTCTATTCTACTGATATCATAGTAAACTAGTGTTATTTTCAAAAATGTAGTCTATTACACATATTAGGAGTATGAAAGACCCTTGTTGAGGTACAATAACCTTTTTTATTGGTCTTTCTATTAGTTCTGTCACCTTCCTTTGCTCGGAGATGATTAATTGTCCACTGGCAATATATGTGTCTTTGAACCTCTAGCCAAATTCTATTATTGGATTATTGGTCCTAGCCAAATCGGAACAAGATAAAAAGTGACATATTGAGTTATGTGGCACTACTCGCAACACACGTAAGGAGGAATAAGAAGAAAAACAAGACACATCCTATCACACCTTCGCAGAATCACGATTATGGGAATGGCTGGCTACATAACCATAATTGAGATTCTACTGCCGACATGTGCTCCATTAGTCACAAGAATAACCTAGGGCTCTGATACAAACTTTATCAAGACCCAATTTAGGATTGTGACCGGCGCTTAGGAGCAAATGCTCCCAAGTAAGCCTCATCGGTAATTTTACAGAAAATCGGACAGAGTTTCCCCTGTTTTTGGACCATCCCAAAAAATTTTCTGTCTCAAATTAACAACCAAACATCCTAATATCATACCAAACAATTGACAACTTGTCAATTAACCAATACAAGTTTCCACCATAACTAAACCACCAACTAACTACTAGAAATACTAATTTATCTCCAACTTTGATAAATGAGAACGATACTCAACATAACATTATGATAACAAAAGAATACACATGACACTAAAATAATGACTATGGAGCGACTCTAAGAGTTTAAAGAAAAGACCATAACAATAAGTAAAATCTCTGTCCATGCGAACAAGTGCGAGGCTCACCAAAAATTTGTCAAATCATGTACTCTAATTAATGAAATCCTCACTCGCGTCAATTGATTCCTCTGTAAAAAAAAATAGCGGAGAGTGAGTCACTAGCTCAGTGAGTAATAACACTTAACCACAACCGTTTTTAATTGGGGACAAGTCATAAAACATGCCTATTTAATAATAATCAGAAACTATCATTAAAATAAAATGCCCTCTCAAAAATGGTAAATATAATCAGTCTATTCATGTACTTACTGTGACAGAAATCAAGTTAACAAGTCGATAATAAATACGGTAGACACTGTCTCATAGCAAATATTTATGTTTGGGAGGTTTCCAAGAAAGGATCATGTAATCTGTATCACTGTGTGGGCCCCTTCGTAAAAGGAGCCAAATATAACTTGTAGGTCCTTACTCGAGGGAAAAATGTAACTGTATGCTAGTTCTACCTTCCCACTAGCGAGGGCTATAACTGTAATTTGTAATCTGTAACTACAAGGTGCACCAGGTCTAACGAACCTGTCGTTAGCTATGGGATCCTTCAAAGTCTCCCATCGTTTATACTCTTTCTTGTAAATAGTAAATACTCGTACAAAAGCATTTTCAAAATAATAAAGGGCATATCAATCCTTATCAAATCTTGTAATTTTATTTCGGTAACAGTCATCATGTCTCAAGTAACAGTAAAATATGTCTAGTAATAGTGAGAATAATTCAAATAACTGTAACATCTCAAGTAACGGTAAAACATATCTAGTAGCGGTAAAAATATTTAGATTATTTAGCAAACATCTCAAGTAAACTATTCGGTATCATATCAAGTAAAGGACTGGTCCTACATGCTATTTTAAAGCATCGGTAATACGTTTACTTTCAAAATCATATATAAACCATGCAGGTTATGAAAACACAAATTGTGGTAATATTACTACTCACAATACTCATGCCGAAATATCGAACTTGACGCTGCGAGCACTTCATTCGACTTCTTCAACTACCGCGTAACATACGCAATCGGAGATACAACTGCTTCGAGCCAAAAAAAGCTAAATTGGTGACGCCTGATACTAATGGAAGGTTTTTTTTTTCTTTTTTTACCTTCTTTTTATTTGCTCAATCGAATGTTTCTTGTAGTATCCTCTTAATCGACAAAGATGACCAGAAACAAATACTCCCCAAAGACAAAGAAGAGGGTTGCGTTGTTCTACTAATTATGTTTAGACTCCGTTTAGGTTTTATTCATAAACGTATGGTTCCTTTTACCCTCAAATCTTTTGATTTTAATTGTACTAAAATCCTATAAGACTAGGAAGTCCAATCCTGTCATGACCCATTTTCTGAACAAGCTGAGACCGGCACTCGATCACTAAACATGACCGAGCGAACCATCTCTGCTTATCAAACCTATTATAACTCCAAACTTTATATGCAACAAAGCAATACTCTAATTAAATACTTTTGATTAATTCAAATATTTAAATAAATCAACTCCAAAACTTTATTCATAGTAACTACTGAATTACTGCTAAGTTATTATAAAATAACATCTGAATCTCAATTCAATGACTATGTCTATGAAGCCTCTACTGATAAACTGACGCACTGCTCAGGACATGAGATTTCCTGGTCAGTTTTCTAAGTAACAAATAAATAACTAAATAAAGACGACTCTAAGGAATACTCCACGAACAAAAGCGAAGCTCACCAATAGAACTGGATGCGAAAGAAGTCCTAACTCGTAGCCTGCTCGCCAGCAAATCTGGTTCTTACGTTGTACCACAGACCAACGTAGGTTCCCAAAAGAGAACGTCAGTAACATCCATTATACTCAGTGAGTCTCAACAATAGGGAACGAAACTTTAGTAACATATACATTATGAGCAAATGTTCTAAATGCATGTAAAACATAAAGCTTATAAGAATAATTCTAAATAATCGCATAATAGCAGTTTATGAATATTCTAAAAGAATTTTTTTTTCTTTCTTATAAAAAAAATACTTCACTTTATACTTTGGGAGTTCCAACTATTCTAACTTAATTCTGTCTCAGTCACCGTGTGATCGGCACAGGTTTGATCCCAACCTGATCGAATAGGCCCAATCCACGAGGTATCACTCGCTTCATAGTTCTCAATGCTCATGTATCATACCTTAGCATGGCTAAGTAATTTCTCAGCAACGAGACCCTCGGCTCATGTATAAGGGAGTTTTTCCGCTTTAAGTGACATTATTCGAAATGAGATTATTTATTCAATTCAGAGTCGCCACTTGGGATAGTTAATTTGGTGTCCCAAGTCACCGATTTATTTTGCATCCCAAATGGAGGAAAACTTTGACTTTCCTTTTGAAATCTGCGAACCAAAAATTCTGAATAAGGAATTTTGTTAACCCGAGGGAAGGTGTTAGGCTCCCCCGGATTCTATGTGTAACGACCCGACCGGTCGTTTTGAGTACCAGCGCTCCGTTCAGCAGTCGGAGTCTATGAACAGCTTCATTTCAGGTATTATGACTTGTACGCATGGTCGGAATTAAATTTCAAGAAGTCCAGAGTTGATTTGGGAAGAGAATTCTCATTTCGAAAGCTTAAAGTTGAAAGAATGAGCTAGGATTTGAATTTCAAGTAAATGACCTCGGAATCGGGATCTGAAGGTTCCAGCAGGTTCGTATGATGATTTCGGACTTGGGCGTATGCCCGGAGTGAGTTTTGGATAACCCTGGAACGTTTTGGCGCCTATTGTGGAAGTTAGCATTTTAGAAGAAATTCCACAAGTTTGGTTTAAAGTGCATTTCGGTGTTCTCAATGTTCGTTTGGAATTCCGAGATTGGGAGTAGCTCCGTATGGTGATTCTGGAGTTGAGAGCACAATCGGAAGTGAATTCGGAGGTCCGTAGGCCATTTTGAAGCCATGTGGTTAAAGATAGAAAGTTGAAGGTTTTTGGAGAGTTTGACCGGGGGGTTGACTTTTTGATATCGGGGTCGGAATCAAATTCCGGAAGTT
>MU672045.1:2762-14911 GCA_026770625.1 Nicotiana glauca
GGGTTAATTTTGATAGGAAATGGGGTTGTATTTGAAATAGGATTAGACCAAATGTTAAATAGCCAATTTTCCCCTTTTATTTTTATAAAAATAGTAAAATAATTTTAAAATTAAATTAAAAGTATAGAACCAATTTATAATGTATAAATATTAATTTAAAAATATTGAGACCAATTTTGTAATCGTGAAAATGTTATAATTCTTAAAATAGGCTAAAGTTACAATTACATGCAATTTATCTTTTAAAATACTAAATAAGTTGTAAAAAATATACAAAAATTACCTTAACCATATTTTGGCATAAATATGGGAATAAAATAAATTATTCACCTAAATAATAATTTTGGAAATAATCATTGATTTTTGTACTGCTAAAAATGGATAATAAATTGATTTAAAAACCTTTAAAAAATAGGAAAAATACCAAAACACCTAGTTATGCTTATATATGCATATATATGCCATTTTGAGAGTACTTTATATATGAAAATTATATAGGAAAAAATTGGGTATCAACAGATGCCCCTCTTTACCCGGAAAGAATGAAAGAATTGTCGGGTAAAGATATGACGGCCAATTTGACCGAACGAAACGATTTGAACAATTTTGACCGAGCTCTGGTTCTCGAGCTGCCTACATATCCCTGGTCTTACAGGAATCAGGCCATATGTAGTTGAGGGTCCATTGTCGGACTATGCCGATGGAGATTTCGAAAAACGGACGCGATGTTCAGGTTGGGAAGGATGGTCAGGGTCTGATAGGCTGCAGGAACTGGAGCGGGATCGCTCCTACTGAGACGGTCGTTGCTAGACAGTGTAACTGCAAGTGAGTAATGCCAGTATATATTGTGCGTAAATTCATACGTGATGCAAGCTCCCATTGGACCATGAATGTTGTCTTTGGACGGTTAGGATGATGTCCTCAGACCATGACGTCCTGGCCATGAAGCGTATAATAAAGGATTCGCAAGCTATGAAATGATGTTCTCGAGCTATGAGAATGATGCCTCCGAACCATAATGCCTTTGAATAATGATATGCAAGAGATAAAATGGCAGGCCATGGCATGCCATTTTCGGGCTATGAAAATGGTACCTCCGAACAATGACGCCTTTGGACAATTTGGCGATCTTTCAGCCCATAAAATGCAGGCTTTGGCGATCTCTCAGCCGATGCAAGACTCAAACAAAATGGCGATATTTCAGCCGATGTAAAGTGTAAATATAAATGGCGATCTTTCAGCCGATGCGAGATTTAAATGAAGTGGCGATATTTCAGCCGATGTAAAGATTTAAATAAAATGACAATATTTTAGCCGATGCTAAGTGTAAAATATAAGTGGCGATCTTTCAGCCGATGCAAGATGAAGTGGCGATATTTCAGCCTATGCAATTATAGAGGTAGAGCTTAACCTCGAAAGGCAGAAGAGTAGCCTTATGCAATTATGGAGATAGAGCTTAGTACCAGAAGGCAGAATAGTAGCCTTATGCAATGCAAGAAATGCAGATGGAGGTAGAGCTTAACCTCGGAAGGCAGAATAGTAGCCTTATGCAATGCAAGAAATGCAGATGGAGGTAGAGCTTAACCTCGGAAGGCAGAATAGTAGCCTTATGCAATGCAGGAGTGCGAAATGGAGACAAAGCTTAGTCTCGGAAGGCAGAATAGTAGGCTTATGCAATGCAAGAAATGCAAATGGAGGTAGAGCTTAACCTCGGAAGACATAATGGTACCCTTATGCAATGCAAGAAATGTAAATGGAGGTAGAGCTTAACCTCGGAAGGCAGAATAGTAGCCTTATGCAATGCAGTAGTGAGAAAATGAGACAGAGCTTAGTCTCGGAAGGCATAATAATAGCCTTATGCAATGCAGAAAATAAAGGCGAATAGTGATGAAATCTCTTAACCGATAGATGATAGCTGATAGCTGATTGTTGTATTGTGGTTGCTGGGGATGTCTCGTACGGATAGCAATTGTAAATAGGCGATGATTCTGAGAGTTGTATTCCTGAAAAAGTATGAGTATGTAATCGTATCTGATGATTTTATGTCTTGGGTTCCTGCATCCAAAGAAAAATCATGAGTTTTGTAAAGGGGGGAAGGTTAGTTCGTCTTCCCGTGGACCTCGCTTGTCCTGCTCGGTTCTTGTTTTTATTGGGGTAGCGTCACTAAACAAAGAAATTTTTATAGTAGTCATGCATGATTTAGCAAAAGTGTTACGTAAATACATAAAAAGATAGTTTTCTTTTAGATGAACCGATAACTGCGACGTGGTTCAAGACATTGCAACATCTCTCGCTCCAGAATTTTGAGGGTCCTCCTCAAAATTCTGCCCCAGTTTACTGGGCTGGTGCTTTTTGACGGCTATGTGTTGGTGAATGGCTAAGGATCAACTTCGGAATTTTGAGGGTCCTCCTCAAAATTCTGTCCCAGTTTCCAATAGTGGGGGAAATAAAAATTTTATTAAATTGTGACCGAACCCATAAGGCTGCCTACGTATCCCCTCTTAAATTGGAATCAGGTCAGACGTAATTCAAATTACGTCATAAAAAATCATAAATGGCTAGACATATTATCACTTCACTGCATCTGAATTGATCGGCTTCGGCCAAACTTCTCTTTCCATTTCTGCAAGTATGAGAGCTCCTCCTGTTAGAACCCGGTGAACCATGTAAGGACCCTGCCAGTTGGGAGAGAACTTCCCTTTGGCCTCATCCTAATGCGGGAAAATTTTCTTTAACACCAGCTGCCCCGGTGTGAATTGTCTTGGTTTGACTCATTTGTTGAAAGCTCTGGATATTCTGTTCTGATAAAGTTGACCATGACAAACTGCGTTCATTCTTTTTCCGTTTATAAGGGCTAACTGCTCATAGCGGCTCTTTACCCATTCTGCGTCTTCGAGTTCCACTTCCTGTATAATCGTTAGGGAGGGAATCTCTACTTCGGCGGGAATGACTGCCTCTGTAACATAGACCAACATGTAGGGATTTGCCTCGGTTGATGTGCGAATTGTGGTGTGGTACCCCAATAAAGCAAATGATAGCTTCTCGTGCCACTGCTTATGTTTTTCTATCATTTTCCTCGGTATCTTCTTGATATTCTTGTTGGCCGCTTCTACAGCTCCATTCATCTGAGGTCTGTAGGCTGTAGAATTCTTGTGTTTGATCTTGACTGTTTCACACATTGCTTTCATCACGTCACTATTGAGATTGGAACCATTATCAGTAATGATTGACTCTGGGATGCCAAACCGACAAACAATACGGTCGCGAACAAAGTCTGCCACGACTTTCTTAGTCACTGCCTTGTATGATGCCGCTTCAACCCATTCGGTGAAATAATTAATTGCCACTAGAATGAACCTGTGTCCATTGGATGCGGCAGGCTCGATAGGTCCGATAACATCCATTCCACAAGCGGATAACGGCCATGGCGAACTTATCCCATTAAGCTCATTAGAAGGTACCTTTATCATATCTGTATGTATCTGACAGCGATGGCACTTTCGGACGTACCAGATGCAGTCCATCTCCATAACCATCCAAAAATAACCAACTCAGAGTTTTTTCTTGGCTAAGACAAAACCGTTCATATGTGGGCTGCAGGTCCCTACGTGAATTTCTTCCAATAGCCTGGATGCTTCCTTCGCGTCGACACACCTTAATAGTCCCAAATCGGGAGTCCTCTTGTACAGGATTCCTCCACTGTAAAATAAATTGTTGGATAACCTTCGAAGTGTGCACATCTGAGTAGCGTTTGCAAGTTCTGGATATTCTTCTGTAGCTAAATATTCCTTGATATCATGACACCAAGGTTTTCCGTCGGCTTCTTCTTCGACATGAGCACAATAAGCTGGCTGATTATGGATTTTCATAGGAATAGGGTCAATGAAATTTGTGTCCGGATGTTGTATCATGGACGATAGGGCAGCCAACGCATCGGCAAACTCATTCTGAACTCTAGGGACATGCCGAAACTCTGTCTTTGTGAATCTCTTCCTCAACTCCTGTACATGATGTAGATAAGGGAGTATCTTGGAATTCTTGGTTGCCTATTCTTCACGGACCCAATGTATAAGCAGTTCTGAATCCCCAATCACTAGCAGCTCCTGAACGGTCATGTCAATAGCCAACTAGAGCCCTAAGATGTAGGCTTCGTATTCGGTCGGCCACGTTGTTGGTGCATGGGAATCTGAGCTTTGCGGACATCGGATAATGCTGACCGGTTTCTGATACTAGGACTGCTCCTAAGCCAACTCCTTTGAAATTTTCTGCTTCATCGAAAAACATTCTCCAACCGTCATAGGATTCTACGATATCTTCTCCTATGAAGGATACCTCCTCATCAGGAAAATACATTTTTAGAGGCTTGTATTCTCCATCCACAGGGTTTTCAGTGAGGTGATCTGCTAGTTCCTGTCCTTTGATTGCTTTTTGAGTCACGTAGATGATGTCGAATTCACTTAGCAAGATTTGCCACTTGGCCAGAATGCTAGTGGGCATGGGCTTCTGAAAGATGTACTTCGGCGGATCCATTCTTGATATGAGATAAGTAGTATAGGCACAGAAATAATGCCTCAACTTTTGAGCTACCCAAGTCAGAGCATAATAGGTGCGCTCTAATAGGGAATACCGGGCCTCGTACTGGGTGAAATTCTTGCTGAGATAGTAGATGGCATGTTCTTTCTTCCCCGTTTCATCATGTTGCCCAAGAACACAACCGAACGCTCCATCCAACACTGCAAGGTAGAGTAATAGAGGTCTACCCGGTTCGGGCGGGACCAAAACTAGCGGTGTTGACAAGTATTCCTTAATTCTGTCGAAAGCTTTCTGATAGTCATCAGTCCATTTGGTAGCGGCGTCTTTCTTCAACATCTTAAAGATTGTCTTACAAATGACAGTGGACTGAGCTATGAACCGACTGATATAGTTGAGTCTCCCCAGGAAACTCATCACGTCATTCTTGTTCTTTGGCGGTGGCAATTCTTGAATGGCCTTAACCTTTGATAGATCCAGTTCTATTCCTCGGCGACTCACAATGAACCCAAGTAGTTTTTCGATGGGAACCCCGAATGCACACTTGGTGGGGTTCAGCTTCAGATTATACCTTCGCAGTCTGTTGAAGAATTTCCTCAGATCTTCCATGTGGTTAGTGGCTCTCTTGGATTTGATGATGACATCATCTACATATACCTCGATCTCTTTGTGTATCATGTCATGGAAAATAGTAGCCATGGCCCTCATGTAGGTTGCCCCAGCATTCTTTAACCCGAACGACATCATCTTGTAGCAATACATTCCCCACGGTGTAATGAAAGCAGTTTTTTCCGCGTCTTCCTCATCCATCCACATCTGTTGGTACCCAGCAAAACAATCGACGAATGACTGCAATTCATGCTTGGCGCAGTTGTCAATTAAAATGTGTATGCTTGGCAAGGAGAAGTCATCTTTCGGACTGGCCCGGTTGAGATCCCGGTAGTCGATACAGACTCTAACCTTCCCGTTCTTCTTCGGTACTAGCACAATGTTGGTTAACCATGTTGGGTACTCTACTACCCTGAGAACCTTGGCTTTGACTTGCTTGGTGACTTCTTCCTTGATTTTCAAACTCATGTCGGGTTTGAACTTTCTGAGCTTCTATTTTACTGGCGGACATGTTGGATCAATTGGCAATTTGTGAGCTATAATAGATGTACTGAGACCAGTCATATCATCATACGACCAGGCGAATATGTCCTCATATTCCCTTAGGAATTCCGTGTACTCTTCCTTTTCTGATGGTGACAGATGAACATTGATGCCCGTTTCTTTGACGTTTTCTGTATCTCCCAAATTAACAACCTCAGTCTCGTCCAAGTTGGATTTAGATCTATTCTCAAAATCCCCAACCACTTTAACGACCTCTTCTGGTATATCATCTTCTTCTGAGTCTATATCCGTTAGTTGTGTTGTCTCGCTGCATGTCACAATCATCGGTTCATTAAGGTAAGTAATAGTAATGCTGTGTAAATAAAGTAAACGATGAAAAGTAATAAGAGCAAGATTTATAAGAAACTGAAATACTTTGATAAATTTCATAATTGTTTTGAACATTGGAGCTCTTATTTCGAAATTAAAATGCGGAAAGAAAATCAACTAGCAAAAATAAAGATGATGCATGGTGCTTTGTTCAGCCTTGCTACCCTGAAGCTTTCCGGGCCCTGGTGGTTCTGACGGACCAATTGTCGAGGCGTGTTCCTCGGGTCACTGTCACGGCTTGTATGGAAGGGCCTTCCTCCCCTTCCTCCTCGAAAGTAATGCAACAGTCCATGATATCATCCTCCAAAAACAAATTCCTTATTGCTGCTAGTGCTTCCTCTTCTTCCGACCCATATATGACATCAGCTGGCTGGAAAGTCTGCTCCAGGCGAGGTATCGGATGCTCCAGCGGATAGTAGGGACTGCGCCACGGTGGTGACTAGTGGTTGAAATCCTCCCAAGTGTATTCATATCCCAAACCAAAAGTGGTACCATATTTCTTCAGCTTGATGGGTTTGGTGATTCCCTGTAGGTTCTTGTCGAGCCCCTTGCCAGGTTCATATTCCGCTCCAATTTAGTATACTTTCAATCTTATTATCCCACCATTTATCCTTGTCCACGGCATTGACTCGCTCAATGTGATGGTAAGTTTCTCCGCCTATCTTCCTTTTTTCTCCGATTGCCGGGATGGTCTGGCGACTGTATATGGGATTGCTACCGTCGCCGTGAATAATCACCTCTTGGTGATTCTATTCAAACTTCACTGCCTGGTGCTTTCCCCAATATTGGACCTTTGGGAACTATCGAAAGCTTTGACATTGATGGCTTCATCCTTGATCTCATGCAGGCTCTTCCCCAATGTCCTGAGAGTCACCAATGGACAAATATTGAGGCTAGACCCTCCATCAATCAGAATTCTAGTGATGAAATGATCCTCGCACTGCACAGTGATGTGCAATGCTTTGTTGTGACTCAGCCCTTCCGGTGGCAGCTCATCTTTGTGGAAAGTGATTTTGTGACTCTCCAGTACTTGATCTACCATGTTTGCCACTTCTCCTCCAGTTATGTTGCTGGGTACATATGCCTCACTCAGTATCTTTAACAAGACATTCTTATGTGCATTAGAGCTTTGCAACAGAGCTAGGATGGAGATTTGTGCTGGTATTTTATTTAGTTGATCAATGACTGAGTACTCTTTTGCATGTATCTTCCTCCAGAGATCATCGGGCCCAGTTTCAATAGGCCGTCCAGAGGCCTACTTACTTGATTTAGTTAAATCCTCCGGAGTATAAACCCTGCCAGTTCTTGTCATACCCTGCGCCGCAACTGCTTCTCTGGTTTTGGCTTTTCCTTTTCTCCTTGCCTCGGCTGTGTAATCCTAAGGGATGGTCTTCGTATGGAATAGTGTTATGGCTGACATTGTTATCGGGATGGGTACCGTTGCTTTGGAAGGTAACACAACAACTTCAAATGGCGCAGGTGCCCTTGGGGACCCAAAATCAACCTTAATTGGTCTAGGCGTCTTTGCAGAAGATGGTGTTTCAAGATCGAGTGGTATAGACATGTTCACTTCAGCGTCTTCAGAAGGCTAAATCTGGACTACAATCGGATTAAGTGTGACTGTCGATTTCTTTGGGTCCTCACCATCAGTGATTAATCTGATCGACCCTTTGGGGTCCTAATCATCCTCTATCTCGATCATGTGAACGCCTCCACCTTTATGGTCAGGCAGAGGGTTGTTGCAGACATTCGGAGCAGAATCCTTTGCTACAATGATCTTGTTGTCAATCAAAGCCTGAATCTTATCCTTCAGGGAGCGGCACTCATTAATGGTATGCCCCTTCATGCTGGAATGGTATGCACAGGTTTTGTTTGGGTTGATCTATTGGGAAGGGTTTTATGGAGTTGTGGTAGGGATAGGGGTGAGGTAACCAGCAGTTTTAAGCCTTTCATACAGCTGGTCGATTGGTTCGGCAATGGCGGTGTACTGTTTAGGAAGTCTGCGGTCGAAGTTTGGTCGGGTTCTAGAGAAATTTTGGCGAGGTGATTGATAGTGAGCTTGATAGGTATTGTAGGCTTGGTAGACGTGTGCGGGTTGGGAGTATTTGGGTAAAGTAGGCTGATATGCGGGAGGTGGAGATGTTTGGTAAGTAGGTGGATCTTGGTAAGAAGGCAAAGATGCTGGGTAATTTGAGGTAGGTTGATATGTAGGAGGGGGTATTGGGTAGGTTTGGTATTTTATTAGGATTTTGTTCTCTATGAAACCATCACAGCACCCACATCCCTTTTCTTGGATGTTCCACCAGGCTCTAGAGCCTTGTTGGTAGCTTGCACTGCTTTAAAGTTAGTGACCATACCACTTTTGATACCTTCCTCGATCCTCTCCCCTAGTTTGATGATGTCAGAAAATTTCTGGCCTTCGATCAACATCAACCTCTCATAGTACTATGGGTCCTGAGCCCGGACAAAAAAACTATTCATTTGTTCTTCTTCTAAAGCCGGCCTGACCTTAGAGGCTTCTGATCTCCAACGAGTAGCATACTCACAAAATGTCTCCGTGGGATTCTTTTTTAAGTTCTAGATGTAGAACACATCTGGTACATTCTCCGTGTTGAATCTGTTTCTATCCATGAAATCGGATGCCATATTTATCAGTTCGACCATTTCTTTGGGTCTTGGCTAATGTACCAAGATAGAGCATACCCTTTCAGATTTCTCATAAAGAGCTTCATGCGAATCTTTTCATCATTTCCTACTCTAACCAGTTTGTTGCAATATGTGCTTAGATGAACTCTGGGATCCCCGGTGCCATTGAACATCTCGAACTTTGGAGTTTTATACCTCTCGGGCAGTTCGACATCTAGTTGAATACAAAGGTCATCGTAATTCAGTTCCCCAATCCCCTTGCTTCCTTCGACACCCTGAACTCTGCTAGTCAGCTTCTTGAGTTCCGCAGCCAGATTCATGATAAGAGAATCTTTGTCATCAGACTCGGGTGTGCCCAAGGCGAGCTGAATGGGGTGTGGTATGGTTTCCACATAGATGGGGGTATTGTGGTGATGATCATTTGTGGAGTTTAGTGGTTCGGGGATGAGCAATGGGGTGTTGCTTGAAGTGTGACATATGTTGCAGTGGTGGTGGTGAGTGGGTTGGTTTTGTGGTTTCGGGATATTTTGTGGTGGTGTGGGATTTTGAGTGTTGGGGAAGTTGACATCTGGGATAGTGAGGGAAAATGACAAGCTTGCCAAATTCCGAACTTGGTCTAGTTCCTCCAGAAATTTCAGTAACTTATGTTCGAGATAGGAGGTACTTTCCTTGGAAACCTGAATACCCTGGGGAACCTCTACCCTTTCAGCTGAGTTCTCCTTCCTGATGTTGCTCAAATCTTCCATTTTTCCCTTGTTCTTGTTTCTGATAGGATTCGGAGGAGGAGGTGGTGGAGGACCCTTGGATCCTATGGAGTAAGATGACGATGCCAGAATGCTCGAACTAACCTTTGGGGATGGGAATAAAACAAAAAGTAAAAACAAAAAGGTTACAAGTTAGTGTGGATTATGAGGAGAAAAACATTGCAGTATTTAAACACATAGTGCAAAAATATAAATTGTGTCCTAATTTGGGAGCCTTGTTGTTCCCGAGATAGGCCTAGCGACAAGTTGATTTGGAGAACTTATAATGCTAAATGCCTCATTTTATTGATAAAAATAAGACAGATCCCAAAACGACACTAAAATTGCGGAAAATAAAATTTCACTAATGGCCATTGGCCTTATTACATTAAAGCAAAGGAAAGATGATAACTGTGATTTTTACATGATTTATACCCCTTCTTACCTAAGCTTTGTGCATAAATTGATATAGATTAGTCCTGANGTGTAACCTTTTGTCATGCGGCCGCACAAGAGGATTCTGCAAATAACCAAGTCCAGGCAAGCCCTGCGCGGTCCGCACTGTATTGCCACGCGGACGCGCAGGTAATGATCAGAGAACCTGAAAGTTGGACATAATTCCATGCGGACCGCATCCATTTCTACACGGTCCGCAATGATGAAGAAACAGAAGTTCAGAATACAAGGCATAATCCTACGCGGCCGCACACTATTTCAATGCGGTCTGCGTGGGTGAATGATCAGAGAGTCAACACTGGAGAAAAATCAATTGTGCGGCCGCGCATCATTTCCACGCGGTCTGCGTGACTCAACCTACGTGGCCGCGTGGCATTTCTAGGCGGTCCGCGTTCCAAGATCCAGTAGCTCAAAAATTGAAGGCCAGTTACCCTATGCGGCCGCATGTCATTTCTATGCGGTCCGCGACAGACCCTCAGGGGTATTTTTGTCCGGTTTTTCCTGTGTAGTATAAATAGCATATTTTACTTTTTTAGGTTAACTTCTTTTACACTGTACGAGCAGCTGAGCACGAGGCAACATTTATTGGCCTATTTTGGGTTATTTTCCTTAAATTTTAACGTGGAATTAAGTGTATTAAATTTGTAGTTCATGTTTATGTCAATTTCTTCTATTATTTCTTCAATTTCTACTTCTTCCATGTCTAGCTAAACCCATTAGCTAGGGTTGTGGCTCAATCCTAGTGTGGGTAATTAATGGGTGTTTTTGCTTAATGTTTGGATGATATTGGGTGTTTGGTTTTGGGTTGATTGTATGTTTTCATTTAGATTTTGTGGTTGCAAACACTAAGTCTAGCTTAGTGGGTTTTGACTCTTCTTGAGAAAGAGAGTCTATGACCTCTCAATCAACCCAACAAGAATTTGGGATGGACCCATGAGAATGGTAGTCCCAAGTAACGGGTTAAACCTCGAGAGAGTAATTACCCAACTTGAACCTTAAAGTTGCTCGGGCAAATTAGCCTACCCAATTGGTCTCGAGAGAGTCAATTGGGCAAAATTACTCTCTCTACCGAGAGGTGTGAGAGTGAGTACTAAAGTGCAACGGTTATCCAATTTTCCCTTAACTATCATCCTTGCATTAGCATTATATACCCGTTAATTATTCACCTAGGCGAGTGCTACGACCCTAGTGTCTTCTCCTTATTGCATACACCTTAGAATTACAATTAAGCATAATCTAGTTCAAAATTGTAGTTAATATATTTAGTTGATAAACAAAGAAAACCAAAAATGTTGGAAGTCAAATTAGAAGCTAAAACACTTTCTTAGTCTTCACAAATACTTGACTCCCATAACTTGCTTCCTAAGGAAATTGACCCCGAAAACCACTATCGGGTAAAAGTTGTTAGCGCCCACTCGTCCTAAGGGTTGAGTCTGCGACGATCACTTTTTGGTGCCGTTGCCGGGGAGCTTACGGTGTTCGACTATTTCTGTAGCTAGTTTTGTGTTTAGCTTCTCTTTCCTTCTTTTTACTAACTTTATTAGTGTCAAACCAATAGGAACAAATGGCTTTGAATGGGAATATCCCTTTTGACAACGTGGTCGCGAGGGAGGAGGTTGATGATGTAGAACAAGAGGAACTTCAGGTACCACAAATACCAAGGAGAGGTAGAAACGCTAATGTTAATCCGAATGATGTAGTTCCAGACCCTCCCCCGCCTCCACCAAGAGTCGCTCCAAGGGTTCTCCCCAACCAAGGTTACGCAAGTGCAATAGTTCCTTCCCGAATCCGGGCGGGTAACTTCTAAATTACAAATGTGATATTGACACTTCTTGAACAACGAGGGTATTTCACGGGCGCCTCCGATCAAAATGCATACAAGCACTTGGAGGGGTTCGTGGATACTTGTTGGGGAAGTAAGCAAACCAATGTTTCCGAAAATGCTTTAAGGTTTAGGCTTTTCCCGTTCTCTCTTCGGGGTAAAGCGCTCGATTGGTTGGAGAGGTTACCGAATTATTCAATCACTACATGGGATGAATTGGCGGACAAATTCATTGCCAAGTTCTTTTCTCCGAGTCATATGGCGGCGCTCCGTGATGAGATTTTAGCCTTCAAACAAGAACCAACGGAACCCTTGCATGAAATATGGGAGAGATTTAGAACCATGGTAAAGGAATGTCCAAATAATGATATGACCGAGGTGATGATCCAACAAACGTTCTATAGAGGTATCAACACAACAAACCAATGCATTGTGAACCAATTGGCGGGTGGTAACTTTATGAAGCTCCC
>MU672047.1:0-12769 GCA_026770625.1 Nicotiana glauca
ATTGTGACACCAGTTCTTGGGTAGTGACTTGTGTTGGTTTTCGGTATTACAACCAGTTATGTTTACTAAGTCTTCTGCTAATTAATGTATTCCGCTGTAATTATAGTTTTACTTCTAAAAATGTTTTAAAAAAATGAGATATTCGATAAAAAGGGGAATGTAAGTAAGAGTCGGCTTGCCTAGCTCCCACTAGTAGGCGCCATCACGACTCTAACGGTGGGAAATCCGGGTCGTGACAAGTTGGTATCAGAGCTCTAGGTTTCGCAGGTCTCACAACTCACAAAAAACCTTAGTAGAGCCTGAGGGATCGGTACAGAGACGTTTGTATTTATCCCCCAGAGGCTAGAGAGTTAGGAAAATTTCACCTTTATTCTTTCCTGTCGTGCGACTTTGATTCTTCAAATGATAATTGAATTTCTACTCTGTTCTTCTGCAAATGGCAAGAACACGCGCTTCCTCATCTACTGACCAACAGCCTGAGGCCCCAGCAGCAGCAGCTCCCGCTAGGGGCAGAGGTCGAGGTCGAGGTCGAGGCCGTCCTAGAGGCCGAGGTAGGTGCAGAGCTCAGCCCCGAGCAGCAGCACCAGTGGGAGAACCTCAAATTCATGTTGAGGAGGAGGTTCCAACCCCAACAGTTCCAGTGGGCCCAGCTCAGGTCCCAGAGGGGTTTATTGCTACCCCAATTCTTCAGGACGCTCTGGTCCGATTGGTAGGCTTTGTGGAGAGTGTCACCCGAGTGGGGTTTCTTCCAGTAGCACCAGCTACATCTCAGGCTGGAGGAGGTAATTAGACTTCTTCTACGCGCACTCCGGAGCCAGTAGCTCCCCAGGTTCAGGTTCCAGCGGTTCAGCCAGCTAAGGCAGTTCAGCCAGGCATAGTGACTCGGACTGGTGATGGTGCAGTGATGCCCGCTGATGCTTTATTGAGATTGGACAGATTTACCAAGCTATTCACTACCACATATAGTGGCACTTCTTCAGAGGATCCCTAGGACTTTCTATATAGCTGCCACGAAATTCTCCGTACTATGGGTATTGTGGAGACCAATGGTGTTGATTTGCCACTTTCCGTTTATCTGGATCCGCCAAGACATGGTGGAGAGATTATTTCTTGTCTAAACTAGCAGGTTCGCCATCTTTGACTTGGGGCCAATTTGCAGAACTATTTCTGGAAATGTTTCTTCCAGTGACTCAGAGGGAGGCTCTTCGCCGGCAATTTGAGCGTCTCCATCAGGGCTCCATGTCTGTCACTCAGTATGAGACTAGGTTCATTGACCTAGCTCGATATGCAACTGTCATACTTCCCACCGATAGAGAAAGGGTGAGGAGATTTATTGATGGCTTGAGTCAGCCAATTCGTTTTCAGATGGCTGTGGGAGCAGGGAGTGAGATCACTTTTCAAGAGGCGGCCAATGCAGCCCGCCGGATCGAGATGGCTCTGTCTCAGGGAGCAGGTCATGGGTCGGATAAGAGACCCCGTAATTCAGGCAGATTCAGTGGTACCTCGTCTAGAGGTAGAGATTCTTATGGTAGAGGCCATTCTCCTAGGCCTTTCCAGTCAGCTCTTCAGGTTTCTCATGGTATTTCAGGTGGTCGTGATTCTCAGCCACATTACTCGGATCAGTAGCCGTACAGTGCACCATCAGCACCTATCAGTGCACAACCACTTCAGAGTTTCCGAGGTGATCATTCGGGTCGGTGAGGTCAGTCGCAGCTTTCTCAGTTGCCGCGTTCAGACGGGTGCTATGAGTGTGGAGATTTGGGTCACATCAGGAGGCATTGCCCGAGAATGAGGGGTGCTCAGTCGCAGCAGCATGGTTCTCGTGCTATGGTTCAGGCCCCAGTTCCTTCGTAGCCAGCTAGAGGAGGTGGTAGAGGACATAGAGGTGGAGGCAGAGGTCATAGAGGTGGAGTTCAGACCGATAGAGGTAGAGACCAGCCAGCAGCTGATCGTCCCAGAGATATTGCTCAGGGTAGTGGGGCCCAACCCCGATGTTATGCACTTCCTGCCAGACCAGAGGCTGAGTCCTCAGATGCTGTTATTACAGGTATTATTCTAGTTTGTGATAGAGAGGATTCAGTGCTATTTGACCCTGGGTCTACATATTCGTACGTGTCTTCCTATTTTGCACCGTACATTATTCGACCTAGTGATCCACTGGGTGTTCCTGTTCATGTGTCTACACCAGTACGTGATTCTATTATGGTCGATCGAGTTCATCGGTAATGTATTGTGTTGATTGAGGGTCTTGAGACCGTGTTGATTTATTGCTCTTAAATATGGTGGACTTCAATATTATATTAGGCATGGACTGGCTATCTCCATATCATGCTATCTTGGATTGCCATTCCAAGACTGTGACTTTAGCCATGCCGAATTTGCCTTGTATAGAGTGGAAAAGAATCTCTGGTCATACTAGCCGCAATGTTATTTCTTATGTTAAGGCTCGGCATATGGTTTAAAAAGGGTGTTTGGCTTATCTAGCCTATGTCCGTGATTCCAGTGCTGAGGTTCCCTCTATTGATTATGTGCCCGTGGTTCGCGAGTTTCCTGAAGTTTTCCCTTCAGACTTGCCGGGTATGCCACCCGATAGGGATATTGATTTTTGCATTGATTTGGCTCCAGGCACTCAGCCCATTTCTATTCCACCGTATTGCATGGCTTCGCCAGAATTACAAGAATTGAAGGAACAGTTACAGGATTTACTTGAAAAGGGTTTCATTAGACCCAGTGTTTTGCCGTGGGGTGCGCCGATATTATTTGTAAAGAAGAAAGATGGTTCGATGAGAATGTGCATTGATTATCGGCAGTTGAACAAGGTTACTATCAAAAATAAATATCCACTCCCGTGAATTGATGATTTATTTGACCAGCTTCAGGATGCCAAGGTATTTTCGAAGATAGAATTGAGATCTGGCTATCATCAGCTGAAGATTAGGGCATCTGATATTCCTAAGACAGCAACCCGCACTCGGTACGGACATTATGAATTCCTGGTCATGTCTTTTGGGTTGACAAATACCCCAGCAGCTTTCATGGAATTGATGAATCGAGTATTCAGGCCTTATTTAGTCTTGTTTGTAATAGTCTTCATTTATGACATATTGATATACTCCCGCAGTTAGGAGGAACATGCGCAACATCTCAGAGTGGCTCTTCAGACTCTGAAAAATAGCCAACTATATGCAAAATTTTCAAAGTGTGAATTTTGGACTAAGTTCAGTTGCATTCCTCGGTCATATTGTGAAGGCAGCAGGTATTCAGGTTGATCTAAAGAAGATCGAGGCAGTCAAGAACTGGACTAGACCGACATCAGCCACCGAGATTCGGAGTTTCTTGGGATTAGCAGGTTATTATCGGCGGTTTGTGGAGGGATTTTCATCTATTGCTACCCTGATGACCAGATTGACACAGAAAGGTGTCCAGTTCGAATGGTTAGGTGAATGTGAGGCGAGCTTTCAGAAGCTCAAGACAACCTTGACCACAGTACCGATATTCATTTTGCCCATAGGTTTGGGACCTTATACTGTCTATTGTGATGCTTCCCGTATTGGGCTTGGTGCAGTGTTGATGCAGGATGGAAAGGCTATTGCCTATGCTTCGAGGAAATTGAAGATTCATGAAAAGAACTATCCAGTACATGACCTGGAGTTGGCGGCGATTGTTCATGCATTGAAGATATGGAGACATTATTTGTATGGTGTGGCATGTGAAGTATACACCGATCACAAAAGTCTTCAGTACCTGTTTAAAAAGAAGGAGTTGAATTTGAGACAGAGAAGGTGGTTAGAATTGTTGAAAGATTATGATGTCACCATTTTCTATCACCCGGGAAAGGCAAATGGGCAGTCTTGCTTATATTCCGGTCGATCAGAGGCCGGTTGCTTTAGATGTTTAGGCCTTAGCCAACCGATTTGTAAGGTTGGATATTTCTGAGCCTAGTCGAGTACTAGCTTACACGGTCGCTCGCTCTTCATTATTGGAGCGTATCCACAATCGGCAATTTGATGATCCTCATTTATGTGTCCTTAAAGACACGGTTCAGCGAGGAGGTGCCAAGCAGGTCACCTTAGATGCTGATGGGATTCTGAGATTGCAAGGGCGCATTTGTGTGCCAAATGTTGATGGGCTTCGAGAATTGATTCTAGAGGAAGCTTACAGTTCGCGGTATTTTATTCATCCAGGTACAACAAAGATGTATAAGGATTTGCGGCAACATTATTGGTGGCGTAGAATGAAAAAGGATAGTGTGGCATATGTAGCACGGTGTTTGAACTGTCAACAAGTTAAATATGAGCATCAGAGACCTGGTGGTTTATTTCAAAGAATTGAGCTTCCTGAATGGAAGTGGGAGCAGATCACTATGGACTTATTTACTGGCCTTCCGATGACTCGGAGGAAGTTTGATGTTGTTTGGGTTATTGTTGATAGGCTGACCAAGTCAGCTCATTTTGTTCCGGTTGCCACTACCTATTCGTCCGAGAGATTGGCTGGGATTTATATCAGGGAGATTGTTCGCCTTCATGGTGTGCCTATCTCTATCATTTCAGATCAAGGTACGCAGTTTACCTCGCATTTCTGGAAGGCGTTTCAGAAAGAGTTGGGCACCCAAGTGTCACGACCCTAATTCACCAATCGTGAACACGTCATGACGGCACCTAGTCACAACGACTAGGTAAGCCTGACAGTGCGGAAGTAACAACTAATACGGAAATATTAAGTCAAAAAGGTTAAATAACTTCAGGAAGTATACAACTTGTCACTTGGCACATACACTTTGACTCTAAAAATTCAGAAATAGAAATCCCAAAACCCGGAATCTCACGGGAACCACAGGCTAATAGAAAGTAATACACCGCTCTAACTCCGGAATTTCTACACAACCGAAAGAAAGGAAAATCATATACTACAACTAGAATAAGATAGAGACTCCTTGTCTGCGGACGTGACAGATATACCTCAAAGTCTTTGAATATCACTCCTGGATCACTGATAATGTGCTGGACCGTAAGTGCCTAGATCTGCACATGAAAAACATGCGCAGAAGAGGCATGAGTACACCACAGCAATACTCAGTAAGTGCCAAGCCTAACCTCGGTTGGGTAGTGATGAGGAAGTTCAAGGCCCTACTAGGAAAAAAAATATAATTATCAATATGATAATGAGGATACAATATGAGTATAATCACAACAGAAATCCAACAAGAAAATAAGTAAAACAGTAACAGAGAACAAACACAATCAATGAATAAAGATACAAGCCACAACCGGATATTTATCATCGGGGATCTCCTGGTATCCCGAGAATCTCTTGGTATCCTCAGTAAATCGTTCGGGGATCTCTTGGTATCCCGAGGATCTCCTGGTATCCTCAATAATAATTCTAGGATCTCTTGGTATCCTCAATAATAATTCGGGGATCTCTTGGTATCCTCAATAATAATTCGGGGATCTCTTGGTATCCCGAGGATCTCCTGGTATCCTCAATAATAATTCTGGGATCTGTTGGTATCCTCAATAATAATTTTAGGATCTCTTGGTATCCTCAATAATAATTCTAGGATCTCTTGGTATCCTCAATAATAATTCTAGGATCTCTTGGTATCCTCAATAATGATTCGGGGATCTCTTGGTATCCCGAGGATCTCTTGGTATCCTCAATAATGATTCGGGGATCTCTTGGTATCCCGAGGATCTCTTGGTATCCTCAATAAATAATCATTTCCGTGCCAGGGATCTCTTGGTATCCCGCACTCTCAGTACTAGAACATAACACGTGCAGGGGGATCTCCCGGGAATCTAACCCGTAGTCGCAAATATAAATATGCAGGGGAATCTCCCGGGAATGAAACCCGTAGTCCCAAAGTAAATGCACAATCAAAATTAGAGAATATTCAGAAATTGCAGTATAACCATACAAGGCGACAAATAATTCTGGCCTAACATGCTCCACGTAATTTCAATTAAGGCAAATTAAGCAAATAAGCAATTTGGAGCAACTAACATACTTTTCTATATCGGCACATGCTATAATAGCAAGTAGAATAAAGAAAATACGAAAGAAACTCGGTTCAAATATTTTAAGTAAAAATTCGGGGTTTCAACAATTAGCTCAAGTACGCGCTCGTCACCTCACGTACAAGGCATTCAATTACCAAATATCACATCCTAAGGGACAAAGTCCCCCACACAAGGTTAGACAAGCCACTTACCTCGAACCGGCTCAAAATTCAATCCAAAATCACGTTCTTGCCACGCGTATTCGACTCCAAATGGCTCAAATCTATTCAATTAAATTTCATAATATAAATAATAATTCAAGTAATTGATTCTACAATTATATTCTAAGCTAATACGCAAAATTATGTAAAATGTACCCCTCGGGCCCCACGTCACGGAACCGAGTAAAATTTACATTTCCAGAAACCTCGCACTCTCACGAGTCTAACCATACAAAATTTATAAAATTCCTATATCATTTCGACCCTCAAATAAGTGATTCTATCCAAGAGGCTTTTATACCCTTTTTAACAAAATTCTTAGATTAAACGCCAAAACTCGTAATAGATTCAAGCTATACAACCAAAGTTGAGTTAAGAACACATACCCCGTTGTTCTCTATGAAAATCTGTCCAAAAACCGCCCTATCCGAGCTCCAAATTGCTAAAATGGGAAATGGGAACGAAGTCCCATTTCCAGTACTTAACATTCTGCCCAGGTCCATTTTCGCTTCTGCGGAAAAATAAGCCGCTTCTGCGGCTTTCGCTAAGGGTCGAACTTTCGCTTTTGCGGAACAAAAATCGCTTCTGCGATTATGCTTCCGCGGAAAATATTTCGCTTCTGTGGAAATTGGAGAGAAGCCCAGCTTTCGCTTCTGCGGTACCCAGGTCGCTCCTGCGACTCCGCTTCTGCGGTTCCCAAGCCACAGAAGCAAAAATACCTGAACTTCTACTGCTGCAACATTTTTTTTCAACTCAGAAATGCCCCGTTAAGCATCCGAAATCATCCCGAGGCCCCCGGGACCTCAACCAAAAATACCAATACACCCTATAACGTTATTCGAACTTGTTCCAATTTTTAAAACACCTCGATTAACATCAAAATCTTCAAATTACCTCGAATTCAAGCCTAAGTTCTTTTAAAACTTCAAAAACACACATTCGATCAAAAACCCGCCCAAAGCATGTCTTAATGACTTGAAATTTCGCACACATGTCCCAAATGACATGACGGTGCTACAGAAACTTCCGGAGATCCGTTTTGGCCCTCGGATCAAAATTTCACCTATCAACCGGAAATCGCCAAAATATTAGTTTTCGGCATTTCTAGCCTAAATGGGCTACAAACTTCCAAAATATATTCCGAACACGCTCCCAACACCGAAATTACCTAACGGAGCTAACAGAGCCATTTGATTTCCATTCCGAGGCCGTCTTCACACAGTTCTGATTACGGACCATTTTTCAACTTTTAAGCTCTCATTTAGGAATTAAGTGTCCCAAAACACTCTGAATCCCAACACCGAACGTCCCGACAAACCAAAATAGTAGAAATGAACTTATAGGAAGCAGTTAATTGGGGAATGGGGTGTAAATTCTAAAAACGACCGGCCGAGTCGTTACATTCTCCCACATGTAAACATTTGTTTGTCCTCGAACGAGCATAAAGAACATACCTGGAGTAGTGAAAATATTAGGATATCGACTGTGCATATCCTGCTTGGTCTCCCAAGTCGCTTCCTCGACCGGCTGACCCTGCCGTTGAACCTTTGCTGAAGCTATTTCCTTTGACGTGAGCTTTCGGACCTGCCTGTCCAATATTGTCACTGGCTCCTCAACATAGGACAGATCCTTGTCCAATTGGACTGAGCTGAAATCCAACACGTGTGATGGACCGCCGTAATACCTCTGGAGCATCGAAACCTAAAATATCGGATGAACTCCTGCCAGGATGGGAGGTAGGCCAATGTCATAAGCAACTTTTCCAACATGCTTCAATACCTCAAAAGCATAAATAAACCTCAGACTCAATTTCCCTTTCTTCCCAATTCTCATATCGCCATTTATAAGCGAAAATCGAAGAAGAACCCGCTCTCCGACCATATATGAAACATCACAAACCTTTCTGTCCGTGTAACCCTTCTGAGTCAATCTAGTCATAGGAGCTGCAATCGATGAAAACCCTTCCACAAAATGAGGGTAGTAATCCGCCAAGCCGAGGAAACTGCGAATCTCTATAGCTAAGGAGGGTCTAGGCCAACTCTACACTGCCTCTATCTTCTTCGGATCCACCAGAATACCCTCACTTGATACCACGTGGCCTAAGAATGCCACGGAATACAACCAGAAATCACATTTTTAAAACTTTGCATATAATTTCTATTTTCTCAGAGTCTGAAGCATTGTCCTCGGGTGCTGCTCACGATCTTCCCGACTCTGGTAATACACCAAAATGTCATCAATAAACACAATGACAAAGAGTAAGGATATGGCCGCAATACACCGTGCATCAAATGCACAAAAACTGATGGGGCATTGGTCAGCCCAAATGACATACAGGGAACTCATAATGATCCTACCGAGTCCTGAAAGCAGTCTTCGGAATAGCTGGCTCCCGAACCTTCAACTGATGGTAACCTGAACACAAATCAATCTTAGAGAACACTTGTGCGCCCTGAAGCTAGTCAAACAGATCATCAATACGAGGCAAAGGATAACGGTTCTTCACTGTAGCCTTGTTCAACTGGCGATAATCGATACACATACGCATAGAACCATCCTTCTTCTTCACAAACAAGACAAGAGCTACCCAAGGTGATACACTGGGCCAAATAAAACCCTTATCAAGCAAACTCCTGTAACTGATCCTTCAACTTAACTGAAGGTTTCACCTAATCCTTAGTCCATAACCTTAGGACAGGACCCAAAACTTCAAAATCTGACATTTGTCATATGACCCGAACTCCACATCATCACACTACATTAGTCTTATTTCAACGCACTTCAACTTTTAATAGCACTTAAATACTTCGAAATCGTTTTCTTTAGGATGCTACATTCTCCCCCACTTAGGGTCATTCGTCCTCAAATACATAACGTAACTTATCTCTTTCTTCGCACATCTTAATGTCCTAAATTTTTCTAACCCCCAAATTTTTCAAAAATTTCGGCAGAGCCTCCCTGTAATTGGGCCTATCCACCTGCCAGAGTAACAAAAAAACAACTCCTAACAACACATCCACAACCCAATAAAACACCGCAATGTATATATAAATAACACTAACTTTTAGTCACGACCCCATTTCCCAAAATCGGTCGTTATGGCGCCTCTCGTGAAGACAAGGCCAGCCAGACCATCTTAGAACACCACTTAAAGCAGTTATATAACAATTCGAATATGAATTAATCAATATAAATACAATCCAATACAGCCTGACCGGGGTGTCACAAGTCACGAGCATCTAAGAGGGTCTTTATTACAATTTTAAAGTCTATGATACCTAGAGTAAAATCTGGAAAACAAGAAGAGGAAGAATCTAGGTGCCGCGAACGCCGGCGGTCACCTTGCTTAGCTACGATAGCAATACCTTCAATCCGCTACAAACCCACTACCGGGTGAACAGTACCTGCAACTGCACGCGAGGTGCAGGGAGTAAAGTGAGTACTTCCAACTCAGTGGTAATAAGAGAGAATAATAATGAGTGATAAGAAAACACGTATGGGCACACCAAAATGCTATAAAAGACAGTACATCCCTTTGAGGAAAACCGTAATACTGTGAAAATCCTTCCGAAAATCTCAAGATCAGTTAAAAATCTCTTTTACAAAATGTTCCTCCGTCTTTTCCAATAGCCAAGCATATGAATGCTATATCAGTTAGAGCAAGTCGGCTCATAAATTGGCCCCTTGGGCACAACACTCCTTAACATATAACACCAGGGTATCTGGTCAACAAGGCAAGTAACAATATGTATGCTAATGATATATGAGTGCTAAATGTCGTGCCACGTAGTACAAACAAGAGTGAATGCATGAATGCAATGTAATGCATATGACCGCTACGGCGTAGCCCGATCCATGGGTACCCTGCGCTCACTGGGGTGTGTACAGACTCCGGAGGGGCTCCTACAGCCCAAGCGCTATANATCCATATAATATACTATTGCGGCGTGTAGTCTGATCCATATAATATATTACTGCAGCGTGCAGTCCGATCCATGCATGTATATGTATATATACTGCTGCGGTGTGCAGCCCGATCCATATCTCAGTCCAGAAATGCACATAAGCCCCTTGGGCAATAGTAAAATAGCAGTTCTCACCTTAAAACATTAGAAAAATATCATTTAAGTTTTCAAATCTTAGAAAGATGGCTGAGTTTGCAAAACAATATTTATAACCTTGGACTGAGATCAAATAATATGCAACGTAATGCAAAGACAGTGATACCAATCCCTGAAGGATTCAAATAATCGGCACGAAGCCCACAACATGGAAATCAGCCCAAATCATGATAGCATCAAGTAGTTTTTCAGTCAATCACGCAGTAAAAATCAACAAACGGGACGGATCAAGTCACAATCCCCAATGGTGCTCTACCCCACGCTCAGGTCCAGCGTGCAAGTCACCACAATACAGCACTAAGATGTGCAAATCCGAGGTTTCGAACCCTCAGGATATCATTCATAAGTATTACTCACCTCGAACCGGTGGAATTCCTTGCTCGCGTCGCCTTTGCCCCTCAAATTGGCCTCCACGCGCGTCGAATCTCCAATCAATTCCCAGTGAAAACTCTTCAAAACCCTCGAGAAAAGCTCCCAAGCTCGCCCAAAAAAATGGATGAAATATGAGCTTGAGTTCGCGACTGAAATGTTTTTAACATTCTATCAGGACCACTGTAGCTCCTTCTATGCGATCGCATAGACCAAAAATTCCAGGCCCTGAAAATCCTCTTATGCAATTGCAGCACAGCCCACACGATCACAGAGAATTACCTTCCTCCTCTACGCGATCGCACGCCTTCACACGCGACCGCAGAACACTGCCACTCGACCTTACGCGATCGCAAACAACCTCACGCGGTCGCACTAGCCAATCACCCAAACCTATGCGATCGCAGACCCCTTTACGCGATCGCATAGAGCAAATCTGAGCCCCCTTCCAATTCCTTCTATGCGATCGCAACCCCAGGCTTGCGATCGCGATGAACAATTTTTCCCTGCAATTTCTGCTGCATTTTTCCAACTCAAAAATTCCCGTTAGCCATCCGAAATCACCCTGAGGCCCTCGGGACCTCAACCAAAAGCACAGATATGTTCTATTACCTCATCCAAACTTGCTTGAATCATAAAATCACTATCGTTAACATAAAAATCGTCCATTTTCATCAAATCAAAGCTTAAGTTTCTAAAAAACTTCTGATATGCACATTCGGTCAAAAACCCGACCAAACGACGTCCGAATGACCTGAAAATTTACAGACATATCCAAAATCACCTAACGAAGCTCATGCAACTCTCGGAATTCCATTCCGAACCTAGGATCAAAACTTCACCTATCAACCAGAAATCACCAAAATACTAACTTCTTCACCGGATCTCCAAAATTACTTCCGATTGCGCTCCTAAGCCTTAAATCATCACGCGAAGCTAACAGAATCATCGAAATTCAATTCCGAGCCCTCTAACTCACAAGTCAACATCCGATTGACTTTTCCAATTTAAGTCTTCTTAAAAGAGACTAAGTGTCTCATTTCTTATCAAAATTACTCCAATTAAATTCTAACGCACTCAATGCCGATAATGAAACATAAAACAACACAAATAGGGGAAACAGGGCGGTAACTCATATGACAACGGGTCGGGCCGTCACATCCTCCCCAACTTAAACAAACGCTCGTCCTCGAGCGGACCCAGAGTTGTCCTAGAAGCCAACCAATAGCTGAATGACCTTACCAAGCATATACCCGGGGTGATCCCACGTCACCCTATCTCACATAGGCACCGATAATACAACACAGCTGAAATGTTACAGTCCATCTAGACCATAACCGTAGAACCACATTGCACTTCCGAACCCATACACAAGATCAGAACTTCACATCTATACTCAGAATAAACTCGAACCCGCTGTAATAACCCATACTTGCAACCTCAGGTGAACCCATGCAACAAACCACATAATCTAACACTCGAAACGATAATCTCTATTCATAACAGTTGCCCACAACACCCGAATACCGATGGAAATACCTCTTATCAACAAAGGTCTTATTCTAGAACTTTCACATACTACCAGCGAATGATGAAACACGCGATAAACTGTATCATTTTCTTAGATCAACCATTCATGAAATCACTTCCTTGTTGACTAATACCACAACAGATTTCCAAGCCAAACCTCAATATTACCTTTCTAACAAGCTGAAATCAAATCTGTTTGTACTCATTAATGACTCCAATGATCACTTCGACTCCAACCACCCCACTGGTGATATGACACCTCGATGCAGGTCTAATCCACAACTTGCGTAATACACGCACCAATGAGAAACAGTCTGAACATGCTCAAATCATGACAATGACCCAACGAAAGAGCTGTACCTCAAGCTCAACAGTACCATTACAACATAAAACTGAGATCCCGTCTCACATCATAGAAATAGAGTACCTGAATCCTCCTCGAAAGGTCATAACTTCACGTGGCCTTGCCACATCGCGCGATTCTATCCAAACACTATTACCCATGAAGCACCTCAAGTCACCATGCTCA
>MU672047.1:13892-29587 GCA_026770625.1 Nicotiana glauca
GCTCATTACAACAAAATACCGAGTATCGGTCGTAAGCATACTGAGTGCATACAATATCTCCATATAGCGTTATAAGCTACAAACTCAAGCGCAACTGAGGTTTTTTTTTCCTCTCAAATTCCACTATGAATCTCGATAGCACCGCTCTATATGTGCCCACAGTCCGAACATCATAACGCCTCACAGCACCGAAAAAGCATCTCATAGATCTTCCCAGATCACTAACAAACTCAATAACGAGAGATTAAAGCTATCCCTCAACAATACATATCGGGGCCAACCAAGCCATCTCAATCTAAATACGTAGCCACGTCGGCCTGCCAACTAACTCACTACCAAGATGCCTGAAGCTGCTCCTTCCACTTTTATAATTCCTGTCGGAGTCGTACGATACGGTGCCCGACAACAAATCAATACCGAAGTCCACAATCTCGCCCGGTGACATGCCCGGTCACAAGGAACGCATTTGAAAAAGTCCTTCAATACCGGAACTGAATCAATGGTAGAAAACTCTATACTGGCATCCGTCACAAAGGCCTAATTAAGAAAAGCAATCCTTCCCAGCTGTCCGCTGATCTTTGGAATACCAACCACTTTGCCATAACATAATCTGATGCACTCGCCACGCAACCGGTGGCATTTTCCGACATAGCCCATAGTACAATAGTCTAGAATAACCCATATTGTGACAGCCAGTCTACAGCTCAACACCACATGCAAAATCTAATATGCCAAGCCACACTAGGATAACATGGGAACTTTTATCTCCCTTCTGCACCGCAGACATCGACGCACTCAACTAGCCAAGAACTTTCATTGATCCCATTAAGAAGGAAAATCATTACACACTCCGTGCTTCGCATACCCATAAGAAATATACTCATCTTCAAACCACGGTAAAACCCAACAAGCTTATCTCTGCCAACTTCATTTGTACAAGCTAAACTGCCATGACTGAATTCTTCTATCTAAACTGAGCTGAGCAAGCAGTCAAAACTCAAGAGCATTGCTGCAAATTGCCTGTAAAAGCCCATTACTTCGAACACATACAAGGAATTAATCATATCTTTACCATACCGATTTGGTCCATTATCAAGCTATTCCTTCTATCAAGTTTCTCTTTTTATTCATCATTCACTTGATATTTCTCCCTTGATGTAGCATCACAATGCCTCAATCCAGGCCTACCACACGAGACTCGAACATAAGACCATGTTCCAAAATACTTTACTTGAAGAACTTCCTGCGAATCTGAAATCCATTACCATTACTTTCCAGATACCGATACATAGAATCCCATAATTAACATAAAATACCACAAGTCTTGATCCTTTTCCTAATGAAAACACATTCCGTAGTCACATACCCAACCTTAAGACACCTTATTATTATATGCCAAATCTTGGACACAATAAAACCATTCTCGAGAGTCATTCACTCTTATCCAAACTGCAATTTACCTGACTCAATGAATAGAACCACTCGTGCCTTATTAGCACTCTGACACTGCAGGATATGATCTCATTCCAATTCAACGAACATCTTCCTTTTTTACACACAGAGCATTCTTTATCAACAACAGCTCAAGACATACTATTGTATTCACACACCTACGAAGTACCATATAACTTATCAAAATTTTTCTTTACTCGTTCCATCCTCGGCTCATTTCTGCAACCAGGACTGATCCACTGGATACATCAAAAAGGAATCAACATAGCACATAACCGTGCAATCATCTAATCAACAATGACCTCCCCAACTTGGCTCGAAGCCATCTATCAGGACACATTTAATAACCCATGATACTTTTACTCTAATGATGCCACAATATTATAGTGAGACTAACTCAAATCATTTACTAGATTATGAAAACACAGATCCTCCGATACCGGAATCCTCTACATCAGCTGAGTCCACTCTCCGAAGCGACCCAAATTTATCAATTTACAACACGTACCTTTCAATTACGCATGAGATCTTCTAACATACACATAAGGATCATACCACTCAAAAATACTCCACAGGAGATAACCCACCTGCTTCGCCTCATTTCAATATTTCAACATGCCTTCCACCATCATATACGTAATACACAGCCATTTAATCTTTCAGAGTGCGAACTCATACCGCCATACGTATTGTACTACACTTCCCAACTAGGAATACGAAAATATTATTCATGCGCCCATAACATGGGGCTACACAACGAATCACAATAGAAAACGAATCACTAACAGTTCATAATACCAGCTCGCAAAATCAGCACCTCGGTGCTCAAGCCATAGGCAAAGATCCGGCCTCAAGTCCTCCAGACTGGCCCAACAACGAACTCACGGGATCACATCTCGCCCCTCGATCAGGGAATCACAAGCCATCAAGGCACTTACAAAACTGAGCGCTCATGTGCGCATACAGACGTGTGGAAGGAATTTCAAGAATTATATCTCAAGCGGAATCAAGTACGCACGATAAGAATTTCCAAGAAAGTGAAGTTTTCCTAAAGGTTCCGCAGCCTCTCGAGGATAAATATAGACGTCTCCATACTGATCCGCGAGACTCTACTAAACCTACTCATGACTTGTGAGACCTAGTAACATAGGCTCTGATACCAACTTGTCACGACCCCATTTCCCAAACCCAATCGTGATGGCGCATCTCGTGAAGACAAGGCCAGCCAAACCATCTCAGAACACCACTTAATCAATATAACTACAATCCAATACAGCCCGACCAGGGTGTCACAAGTCACGAGCATCTATGAGGGTCTTTATTACAATTTTAAGTCTATAATACCTAAAGTAAAATCTGGAAAACAAGAAGAGGAAAAATCTCGGTGCCGCGAATGCCGGCGGTCACCTTGCTTAGCTACGATAGCAATACCTTCAATCCGCTACAAACCCGTTACCGGGTGAACAGTACCTGCAACTGCACGCGAGGTGCAGGGAGTAAAGTGAGTACTTCCAACTCAGTGGTAATAAGAGAGAATAATAACTGAGCGATAAGAAAACACGTATGGGAACACCAAAATGCTATAAAAGATAGTACATCCCTTTGAGGAAAACCGTAATACTGTGAAAATCCTTCCGAAAATCTCAAGATCAGTTAAAAATCTCTTTTACAAAATGTTCCTCCTTCTTTTCCAATAGCCAAGCATATGAATGCTATATCAGTTAGAGCAAGTCAGCTCATAAATCAGCCCCTTGGGCACAACACTCCTTAACATATAACACCAGGGTATCTGGTCAACAAGGCAAGTAACAATATATATGCTAATGATATATGAGTGCTAAATGTCATGCCACGTAGTACAACCAAGAGTGAATGCATGAATGCAATGCAATGCATATGACCGCTACGGCGCATAGCCCAATCCATGGGTACCCTGCTGACTGGGGGTGTGTACAGACTCCGGAGGGGCTCCTATAGCCCAGGCGCTATAATACTGTGGCGTGCAGTCCGATCCATATAATATACTACTGCGGCATGCATTCCGATCCATATAATATACTACTGCGGCGTGCAGTCCGATCCATGCATGTATATGTATATATACTGCTGCGGCGTGCAACCCGATCCATATCTCAGTCCAGAAATGCACATAAGCCCCTTGGGCAATAGTAAAATAGCAGTTCTCAGCTCAAAACGTTAGAAAAAGATCATTTAAGTCTTCAAATCTTAGAAATATGGCTGAGTTTGCAAAACAGTATTTAGAACCTTGGACTGAGATCAAATAATATGCAACGTAATGCAAAGACAGTGATACCAATCCCTGAAGGATTCAAATAATCGGCACGAATCCCACAACATGGCAATCAGCCAAAATAATGATAGCATCAAGTAGTTTTTAAGTCAATCATGCAGTAAAAATCAACAACCGGGACGGATCAAGTCACAATCCCCAACGGTGCTCTACCCCACGCTCAGGTCCAGCGTGCAAGTAACCACAATACAACACTAAGATGTGCAAATGCGGGGTTTCAAACCCTCAGGATATCATTCGCAAGTATTACTCACCTCGAACCAGTGGAATTCCTCGCTCGCAACGCCTTTGCCCCTCAAATTGGCCTCCACGCGCGTCGAATCTCCAATCGATTCCCAGTGAAAACTCTTCAAAACCCTCGACAAAAGCTACCAAGCTCGCCCAAAAAAATGAAGGAAATATGAACTTGGGTTCGCGACTGAAATGTTTTTAACTTTCTATCCGGACCACTGTAGCTCCTTCTATGTGATCGCATCAATCCCATTACGATCGCATAGACCAAAAATTCCAGGCCCTGAAAATCCTCTTACGCGATCGCAGCACAGCCCACGCGATCGCAGAGAATTACCTTCCTCCTCTACGCGATCGCACGCCTTCGCACGCGACCGCAGAACGTTGCCACTCGACCTTACGCGATCACAAACAACCTCACGCGATCGCACTGGCCAATCACCCAAACCTATACGATCGCAGACCCCTTTACGCGATTGCATAGAGCAAATCTGAGCCCCCTCCAATTCCTTCTATGCGATCGCAGCACCAGGCTTGCGATTGCGATGAACAATTTTGCCCTGCAATTTCTGCTGCATTTTTCCAACTCAAAAATTCCCGTTAGCCATCCGAAATCACCCCGAGGCCCTCGGGACCTCAACCAAAAGCACATATATGTTCTATTACCTCATTCAAACTTGCTCGAATCATAAAATCACTATCGTAAACATCAAAATCGTCCATTTTCATCAAATCGAATCTTAAGTTTCTTAAAAACTTCCGAATTGCACATTCAGTCAAAAACCCGACCAAACGACGTCCGAATGACCTGAAAATTTACAGGCATATCCAAAGTCACCTAACGAAGCTACTGCAACTCTCGGAATTCCATTCCGACCCTCGGATCAAAACTTCACCTATCAACCGGAAATCCCCAAAATACTAACTTCGCCAAAATAGGCTAACTTCTTCACCGGACCTCCAAAATTACTTCTGATTGCGCTCCTAAGCCTTAAATCATCACCCGGAGCTAACCGAATCATCGGAATTCAATTCCGAGCCCTCTAACTCACAAGTCAACATCTGGTTGACTTTTTCAATTTAAGACTTCTTAAAAGAGACTAAGTGTCTCATTTCTTATCAAAATTACTCCAATTAAATTCTAACGCACTCAATACCGATAATGAAACATAAAGAAACACAAATAGGGGGAAACTGGGAGGTAAATCACGTGACGACGGGTCGGGCCGTCACATTTTTATATTACAAGCATCACATTATCATAATGATATCTTGACGTGAAACACACCATCTGTATGCCCATAACCACGTCTCTGCCCATAAAAGTTGTTCGTAAATTAAAACATTGCTAATTAGCCTTATGTCAACAAACATCTTATTTCAACCTCCACTTTACTCACAACAAGGCATGGAGATCTCATAATTACTTACCCGAATTAACGAGTCACTTTCAACGCCACCTGGGCGCCCATCTCGTAGGCTAAAACTCAATGTTTACAACCCAAAAACGACTGAATATGAAAAGAAAATACACAAGAATTGTCAAATTACTTACTCGAATTAAATTCTTATTTCATAAAATAAGAATTTTAAACACATAAACTTTTCACTGCCAGGACCTTGTCCTTATATAACACCCATCGCAGCTTCTAGCTCGGTTCAAAATATTTCACATTATATAAAAATTTGAGGATCTCATCCTCAACTCTAAATCACAAGTATTTGCACATTGCACCAACTGAAAATTTTCATTTCCTTTCTTTCTTGATTTCAATAATTTCCGTCAAAGAAAATCACAACATATAATGAACCCTCATACCGATAGGGCATATAATTGATAATTGAAATCAATTATCCTGAAATTGCATCAAAACCCACTGTGGCAAGTAGTAGCAAGTCAAATTTTTTTTTAGCCTCATAGATATTCTTAGTGACCAACACATAATGATAGGGATAGCTATCTCCATATAATAGCCCAACGTGAGTATTCACATAAATAGATTACAGGATTACGAAACTCACTCATTAGTAAAGCATATTAAGAGCACTCGCCTCAGTTTTCAAAACCAAATCAAGTTAAGGAAAATACCCTTTTTTTATAACAATCAGAATTGTACATGTAATGACACCATCTGGTGTAGTGGCCTCAGCCACACTATAGAAATTATATCAATAGGTCGGGCATCCACCTCTTAGGCGCCACCTACCCGTTCGTTCTCCATATCTAACTTGTAGCGTATGCGGATTAGTAAATACAATGGAGTGTGTTGACTGAGTGTTCTTATGAAATAGATTTCTCCCAAGTCTGGGACAATTTCTCATGATGTTTCTAGTATCACCACATTCATAACAACTTATTCGCAGTTCGACTACTCATACTGAGTCTGTGCCGGATAACTAGAATAACCATTTAAGGAATTCCATGCTAGTGGTGCATTAAAAGTTGACTATCCCATGAGAGTGCCCTGATTAACTGGAGCATTACGAGTATTCTAAAATTGTTTCCATTTCCCTGCTGATACTGAAATGTAGAATTATTAGGGACATAGGAAAATAGAAAGTCCCAACATCATCCCATACAAATCTCGGCTCTTACTCATTTACAAGTTTCAGAGAACTTTTGAATACCATATAAATAAATCTCAGGCCAAATCTGATATGACACATGACCGACAATTTAATTGTTGATAGTGAACTCCTTTCACTTGGAGCAAAGCCATAAGATACATCCTGATAATCCACGATACTAACCTTTATCGCTCATACGTCACCATCATAACACAACTCAAGCCATTCGTTGGGCACATGTCATTCTTATGACAATTAAACTCACTTCCTCCAGTATCTCAGTTGCTAGTTGTACCCTTCGCTAAATAGACATCTCATACGAATCATATAGTATTTATTACCACCAACTATCCTTAGATCTACATCCACTTCGTGACTCTACCATTACTGCGACGATTAGGCAGTTAAGTAAACCTTCTTAAGACCGTACTTATTAACCGAATGCCAGAACCTAGTCCACCCCCATGTGCAAAATGGAATGGATCTCTCCATACTTTTGCATTATCGATATGGATGACACGCGGTAACAATGGTTGAGTAAATTCTTGGCTCCCTTATAATCCCTCTATAGAATCACGAACAGTCGGCGCATACTTGATACCGAGTGCAAAATTTCAATACACGAGTGGATGCAAAAGAACAAATGATATAGGCTCAAACTGAATAAATGACGCACGATAAGGAATGAAATGAAGTGGAATTTTCCTAACGGTTACATAGCCTCTCGTAGATACGTACAGACATCTCCGTACCGATCAGCGAGACTCTAATAAACCGGCCTGTGTTTCGTGGCTCCTATGAACCTAGAGCTCTGATACCAACTTGTCACGACCCTAATTAACCAATCATGAACACGTCATGACGACACCTAGTCACAATGACTAGGTAAGCCTGACAGTGCGGAAGTACCAACTAATAAGGAAATATTAAGTCAAAAAGGTTAAATAACTTCAGGAAGTATACAACTTGCCACTTGGCACATACACTTTGACTCTACAAATTTTGAAACAGAAATCCCAAAACCCGGAATCTCACGGGAACCACAGGCTAATAGAAAGTAATACACTGCTCTAACTCCGGAATTTCTACACAACCGAAAGAAAGGAAAATCATATACTACAGCTGGAATAAGATAGAGACTCCTGGTCTGCGGATGTGACAGATATACCTCAAAGTCTTTGAATATCACTCCTGGATCACTGATAATGTGCTGGACCGTAAGTTCCTGGATCTACACATGAAAAACATGCGCAGAAGAGGCATGAGTACACCACATCGGTACTCAGTAAGTGCCAAGCCTAACCTCGGTTGGGTAGTGACGAGGAAGGTCAACGCCCTACTGAGAAAAAAGATATAATAATTAGTATGATAATGAGGAGACAATATGAGTATAATCACAGCAGAAATCCAACAAGAAAATAAGTAAAATAGTAACAGAGAACAAACACAATCAATGAATAGAGATACAAGCCACAACCGGATATTTATCATCGGGGATCTCCTGGTATCCTCAATAATAATTCTAGGATCTCTTGGTATCCTCAATAATAATTTTATGATCTCTTGGTATCCTCAATAATAATTCTAGGATCTCTTTTTATCCTCAATAATAATTCTAGGATCTCTTGGTATCCTCAATAATAATCCTAGGATCTCTTGGTATCCCGAGGATCTCTTTGTATCCTCAATAAATAATCATTTCCGTGCCAGGGATCTCTTGGTATCCCGCACTCTCAGTCTTACAACATAACACGTGCAGGGGGATCTCCCGGGAATCTAACCCGTAGTCCTAAATATAACTATGCAGGGGAATCTCTCGGGAATCAAACCCGTAGTCCCAAAGTAAATGCACAACCAAAATAAGAGAATATTCAGAAATTGAAGTATAACAATACAAGGCAACAAATAATTCTAGCCTAAGATGCTCCACGTAATTTCAATTAAGGCAAATTAAGCAAATAAGCAATTTGAAGCAACTAACATACTTTTCTATATCGGCACATGCGATAATAGCAAGTAGAATAAAGCAAATACGAAAGATACTCGGTTCAAATATTTTAAGTAAAAATTTGGGGTTTCAACAATTAGCTCAAGTACGTGCTCGTCACCTCACGTACAAGGCATTCAATTAACAAATTTCACATCCTAAGGGACAAAGTCCCACACACAAGGTTAGACAAGCCACTTACCTCGAACCGGCTCAAAATTCAATCCAAAATCACGTTCTTGCCACGCGTATTTGACTCCAAATGGCTCAAATCTATTCAATTAAATTGCATAATGTAAATAATAATTCAAGTAATTGATTCTACAATTAAATTCTAAGCTAATACGTGAAATTATGTAAAATGACCAAAATACCCCTCACGCCCCACGTCTCGGAACCGAGTAAAATTTACATTTCCAGAACCTCGCACTCTCACGAGTCTAACCATACCAAATTTATAAAATTCCCATATCATTTCCACCCTCAAATCAGTGATTCTATCCAAGAGGCTTTTCTACCCTTTTCAACAAAATTCTTAGATTAAACGCCAAAACTCGTCATAGATTCAAGCTATACAACAAAAATTGAGTTAAGAACACATACCCCGTTGTTCTCTATGAAAATCTATCCAAAAAATGCCCTATCCGAGCTCCAAATTCTTAAATTTGGGAAATGGGAACGAAGTCCCATTTCCAGTACTTAACATTCTGCCCAGGTCCATTTTCGCTTCTGCGGTCTAGTAACCGCTTAAGCGGTTCCGCTTCTGCCGAAAAATAAGCCGCTTCTGCGGCTTTCGCTGAGGGTCGAACTTCCGCTTTTGCGGAACAAAAATTTCTTCTGCGATTACGCTTCCGCGGAAAATATTCCGCTTCTGCGGAAATTGGAGGGAAGCCCAGCTTCCGCTTCTACGGTACCCAGGTCGCTCCTGCGACTCCGCTTATGCGGCTTCAAAGCCACTTCTGCGGCTCCACTTCTGCGGTTCCCAAGCCATAGAAGCGAAAATACCAGAACTTCTACTGCTGCAACATTTTTTTTCAACTCAGAAATGCCCCGTTAAGCATCCGAAATCATCAGAGGCCCCCGGGATCTCAGCCAAAAATACCAATACACCCTATAATGTTATTCGAACTTTTTCCAATTTTTAAAACACCTTGACTAACATCAAAATCTTCAGATTATCTCGAATTCAAGCCTAAGTTCTTTTAAAATATCAGAAACACACATTCGATCAAAAACCCCACCAAAACATGTCTGAATGACTTGAAATTTTGCACACATGTCCCAAATGACATGACGGTGCTACAAAAACTTTCGGAGATCCGTTCTGGCCCTCGGATCAAAATTTCACCTATCAACCGGAAATTGCCAAAATATTAGTTTTTGGCATTTCTAGCCTAAATGGGCTACAGACTTCCAAAATATATTCCAAACACGCTCCCAACCCCAAAATCACCTAACGGAGCTAACGGAACCATCTAATTTCCATTCTGAGGCCATCATTAACAGTTCCGATTATGGACCATTTTTCAACTCTTAAGCTCTCATTTATGGATTAAGTGTCCCAAAACACTCTGAATCCCAACACCGAACGTCCCGGCAAGCCAAAATAGTAGAAATGAACTTAGAGGAAGTAGTTAATTGGGGTATGGGGTGTAAATTCTAAAAACGACCGGCCGGGTCATTACATCAGGTTCTGCTGAGCACAGCGTTTCATCCTTAGACGGACGGTCAGTCCGAGAGGACTATTCATATTTTAGAAGATATGCTCCGATCTTGTGTGAAGGTTCGTGGGATCAGTTCCTGCCTTTGGCAGAGTTTGCTTATAATAACCGCTATCAATCGAGCATTCAGATGTCTCCTTATGAAGCCTTTTATGGTAGGCGGTGTCGTTCTCCAGTTGAATAGTTTGAACATGGAGAAGCTCGGTTGTTGGGTACGGATCTAGTTCAGGAGGCCTTAGATAAGGTCAAGATCATTCAAGATAGGCTTCGTGCAGCTCAGTCCAGGCAAAAGAGCTATGAAGATCGTCAGGTTCGAGATATAGCCTTCATGGTTGGGGAGCGAGTATTGCTCCGAGTGTCGCCTTTGAAGGGCGTGATGAGATTTAGGAAGAAGGGCAAACTTAGCCCTAGGTTTATTGGCCCATTCGAGATTCTTGATCGTGTGGGAGAGGTAGCTTATAAACTTGCCTTGCCACCTAGCTTGTCAGTTGTGCATCCAGTGTTTCATGTATCCATGCTCAGAAAGTATCACGGCGATCCATCGCACGTGTTAGATTTTAGCACGGTCCAATTGAACAAGGATCTATCTTACGAGGAGGAACCGGTAGCTATTCTAGACCGGCAGGTTCGACAGTTGAGGTTGAAGGGTTTTCCGTTTGTGCGAATTCAGTGGAGAGGTCAGCCTCCTGAGGCATCCACCTGAGAGTCCGAGTCTGACATGCGGAGCAGATATCCTCATCTATTCCCTGACTCAGGTACTTCTTTCTTTTGTCCGATCGAGGACGAACGGTTGTTTTAGAGGTGGAGAATGTGACGACCCAAAGGGTCATCACTTGTTTTCTCAGTCATTTTGAGCTTCTGAGGCCTTGAAAACCTCATTTATAGTTGCCTCAATTTGCGTGCGAAGTCCAGGCGCAATGCCGGAAAATTTTTATGTTGAAATATATGAATTATGTGAAAAATTTGAAGAATTTTGATATTTATATTGATATAGTTCACTTTGGTCAACATTTTTGATAAACGGACCCGGACCCGTGATTTGACGGTCTCAAAAAATCCGTAGAAAAATATGGAACTCGGGCGTATGCCCGAAATCGAAATCCGAGGTCCAGAACTCCGGTAAAAGAATTTTTCTGTTAAATTGTTTTCTGAAAATGTATAAGGAAAATGAAAATGAAATTTTATCAAAAAGTAATGGTATCGGGCTCGTATTTTTGTTTCGATGCCCGGTACAAGTGATATATATTGGTTAAGCGCTTCCTGTAAAGTTTGGTTAAAAACGGACGTCGTTTGACGTGTTTCGGCCTTAAATTGGAAATTTGGAAGTTTATGAAATTTGAAGGATTTCTTGGATTCTAAGGCTCAATTCATTGATTTTGATGTTATTTTGGTGATTTGATCGCTCGAGCAAGTCCGTTTGATGTTTTTGAGTCACTGTGCATATGTGGTTTGGAACCCCGAGGCTCGGATGAGTTTTGGATAGGTGTCGGATTGTTTTTCCTCATGGTTTAAAAGCTGTTGTGTTTCAGTTCTGCAGGCTTCGCAATTGCGAAGCCAGCACTTGCAAATGCAAAGCTCGCAATTGCGAGCCTTCTATCGCAAATGCGATCCTCACCTGGGCAGCACCTCTTCGCAAATGCGAAGAGAAATGTCGCAAATGCGAACATCACCTGGGCAGCCCCTCTTCTCAAATGCGAAGAAAAATGTCCACAAATGCAGATGGGGACTTTCACAAATGCGAGCTTCCCGATATCCTTCAGGGTTCGCAAATGCGAACTAGAATTCGCAATTCCCACTTTTGGTCGGGGTTCGCAATTGCAAACCCCTGTTCGTAAATGCGAACTCAGAGACCTGTAAATCAAGACTTGACGATTTTAAGCTTCACTTTTCATTTTTCTAAACCCAAACACCCATTGGCGATTTTTCACGAACTCCCTCTTCTCCAAATCATTTGTAAGTCAACTTTTACTCAATTTCTTCAATCTTTAACATCATTTATCATGTTTTCATCTTAAATTCANTAAAACAAATTACTTATTTGAACTCGTGGATGGATGGGTGAATTTATTTTTGTTCGAACCTCGTGTTTTGACCACGTGGACCCGGGGTCGATTTTTACTATTCTGGGCAAAATGTTGTGGAATATATATTTAGCCATTTGAATTAGTTTGTTAAATAGTATTGATGATATTAAATCAATTGTGTATAGATACGATTGAATTGGAGCCAAATTCGAAAGGAAAGGGCATTGCTAAGGATTGAGTTGGCCGTAAACATTCGAGGTAAGTGTTTGATCTATCCTCGCTTGAGGGAATAGGAATTGAGTTTATGTGCTAATTGTTACATGTGGAGTCCGACGTATAGGCATGGTGACGAGTATCTATACGTTGGGGGTCGAGCATGACCGTGGGCCTTAAATGGATTAAAATTCTTAATAATCTTATGTGATTATGTGAAAGGAATTATTATTGGTTTAATACCGGTAATATATATATTGTTGATTAAAGATTATTGTTTCAATACCGGTAATATGTATATTGTTGATTAAAGATTATTGGTTTAATACCCGTAATATATATATATATATATATATATATATTTATATATATANTATGAGTCTAGAGCCTCTACCAGAATAGCAAAGTATACTGTAAAACAACATAGTCTGAAGTATACGGAAAAGTCAAATAACAGGAAATAGGAGAGAAGTCGGGTCCTGCGGACGTCAGGCACCTACCTCGACAACTCCATGTAAAAGCCCTGAAAAACAGCTCAGATAGCTCCTGGAGTACCTGAATCTGCACACAAGGTGCAGGGAGTAAAGTGAGTACTTCCAACTCAGTGGTAATAGACATATATAATGTCTGACAGTAAGAAATCTCAACATATAGCACAAAGTAAAGCTAGGAACAGTACTCCTACACGTTTAACAGTGTAACAACAGCTAATAGAAACAGTCAAAGCAGATAAATATATCAATGCATGAATGCAATGCACATGATCGCTACGGCGCGTAGCCCGATCCATGGGTACCCGGCGCTCACTGTGGGGGTTCAGACTCCGGAGGGGCTCCTACAGCCCAAGCGCAATATTATATCACACCCGCTGCGGCGTGCAGCCCGATCCATGCATAGTCATGAATGCACAATCATACTTACCATTTTTAGTTTCAACTATCATAATTTTAATTAGGTGTTTAAAACCTTAGAGTTTTACTAGCCATTTCGATACAATATTCAATTCAGGACTAATATCAGGAAAACATGTTATACGTTATGGGAACAGTGATAACTATCCCTATGGGATCCAAATAGTCGGCATGCAGCCCCAAATATCTCCATAACCATCCAAGTAGGAGGTTTACCGGCTAGTTTCAAGCCAATGATATACTTCAACATCATTCGGTTGGACTATTCTGCAGTCCTCAACCACAATCGACCCCGCACTCACCGTAGAGTACGTGTCTCGCCTCATCATAGCGTCACAGTGTGATATACCGGGGTTTCAAACCCTCAGGTCATCATCTACATCTATTACTCACCTCGAACCGGCTCAAAAACTAGTCCGCAATGCCTTTCCCTCGAGAATCGACCTCCACGGGTGCCAAATCTGATCAAAACCAATAGGAATACATCAAAATAGGCTAATGGATCATAACCCACTCGAAATGACTCGAAAAACACCCAAAAACACAAAGTTGCCAAAACCTGAGCCCCAGGCCCGTTTCTCGAAAAATTACGAAATCACATTTTCAGAATCCTCGTCTCCCCACGAGTTCGTACATATAAAATTTATCAAAATCGGAGTCCAAATGCTCCTTCAAACCCCACAAATTCGTTTTCAAAAACCAAGCCCTAGTTCTTCACAATTTCTACCAATTTTCATGAATCTAGGTGTTGATTCTTCAATAAAATGATGTTTCTAAGTCAAGAGACTTACCTCCAATTGAAAACTAGGTGAAAATCTCTTGATCCCTCGTCCACTAGCTTCAAAACTTGTCCAACAATGGTGAAAATGAGAAACCCTCGCGTCTGAAATTTCATTTAACTGATTCTGCCCGTCATTAATTTCCCTTACGCGATCGCGACCTCCAGCACGCGATCGCGATGCACAAACTTCAGGTCCCACGCGATCGCGACCTCCATTACGCGATCGCGTATAACAAAATCTCAGGCCACCATTTTCCTTCTACGCGAACGCGTGAATACCCCTGCGAACGCGTACTTCAAACTTCTTCCTCTACGCGATCGCATTAGCCTCTTCGCGATCGCGTAGGCTAAATTTTCCAGGTTCCAATTTTCTTCTATGCGATCGCGTTCACCACCCACGCGATCGCGATAGCTTAATTTCCTGCAATTCCATGACAGCAAATCTACTGTGTTTTTCATCATAAAATGGTCCGTTAGACCCCCGGAATCACCCCTCGAGGCCCCCGGGACCTCAACCAAAACAACCAACCTACTCCAAAACACGATACGAACTTGCTCCAATCATAAAAACACATCCTTAAGCAAGAAAATCATCAAATCAAGGCGGATTCAAGCCTAAGTTTCAACTAACACTTCCGAAACCTACATTCAATCAAAAACCCGACCAAACGATGTGCGAATGACCTGAAAATTTGCTGAAATATCCAAAATCACCTAACAAAGCTATTGCAACTATCGGAATTCCATTCCGACTCCCGGATCAAAATCTCACCTATCAACCGAATTCCGCCAAAATTCCAACTTCGCCAATTCAAGCCTATTTCTACACCGGACCTCCAAATTCAATTCCGATCGCTCCCCTAAGTCACAAATCACCTCCCGAAGCTAACCGAACCACCGGAATTCACATCCGAGCCTTCTAACCACATAGTCAACTTTCGGTTGATTTTTCTAAAACAAACTCCCTTGTAAGAGGCTATATGCCTTATTTTCAACCAGAATCAGTCCAAATTCACCCGATAGACTCTAATACTGATATAGAACATGAAACAACACAATAATGGGGGAAACCGGGCGATAACAGGCCGGGTCGTCACATTCTCCCCAACTTAAACAAACGCTTGTCCTCGAGCGGGTCAAGAAACATACCCGGAGTCTCGAATAAGTGTGGATATCTGCTCCGCGTCTCTCGCTCGGTCTCCCAAGTAGCCTCCTCCACGGGCCGACCTCTCCACTGTACCTTCACTGACGCTATATCCTTAGATCTCAATCTACGCACCTATCGACCCAAAATAGCTACAGGCTCCACATCATAAGTCAAGTCATCATCCAACTGAACTGTAGAGAAGTCCAACACATGAGTTGGGTCTCCAACATACTTCCAGAGCATAGACACGTGGAATACCGGATGAACTCCCGATAGGCTGGGTGGCAAAGCAAGCATATAGGCCACCTCTCCAATCCTCCTGAGTATCTCAAAAGGGCCAATGAATCTC
>MU672057.1:4706-15396 GCA_026770625.1 Nicotiana glauca
TATTGGGTTGAACCTTTATTATTTAAAATATATATAGATAACATGATCCAACGGTGTATCCCCGAGAAAGATCAAGATTCTGTTTTGTAGGCTTGCCATGCTTCACCATATGGTGGACACTTTGGAGTAATTCGGACAATAGCTAAGGTGTTGGAGTCGGGCTTGTATTGGCCAACTCTGTTCAAGGATGCCCATGCTTGGGTCAAAAGTTGTGATGAATGCCAAAGGACAACAACATATATTGCAGACATGAGATGCCAATGACCATAATTCAAGAGGTGAAGGTTTTTGACATGTGGGGGATTGACTTCATGAGGCCATTAGTCAGCTCGTATGGTACAAGTACATATTGGTAGTAGTTGATTACGTCTCCAAGTGGGTCAAAGCAGTGGCTTTCCCAACCAATGATGCTAAAGGGGTAACAGGCTTTCTGAAGAAGAACATTTTCACACGTTTTGGCACCCTAAGAGCTATACTCAGTGATGGCAGAACCCATTTCTGCAATAGAGCATTAGCACGGCTGCTGGAAAAGTATGAGTTCATCATAAGGTGACCACCCCGTACCACCCACAGGCGAGCGGGCAAGTTGAAGTGTCCAACAGGGAGATTAAAACTGTTCTTACAAAAACAGTGAATGCAACAAGGACTGATTGGGCAAGGAAGCTGGATGATGCATTATGGGTGTACCGCATAGCCTTCAAAACTCTAATTGGTATGTCACCGTACAAGTTGGTGTTTAGAAAGGCATGACACCTCCCGGTAGAGCTTGATCACAAAGCACTTTGGGAATTGTGGCAATTGAACTTGGATGTGGAGATAGCAAGCACTAACAGAGTCACTGGGTTACATGAGCTAGAGGAATTCAGGTTCCAGGCATTCGAGAGTGCTAGATTATACAAATAACGGATGAAATTAATGCATGACAAGCACATCATGGACCGAAACTTCAAAATCCGGAGAGCTAGTGTTGTTATACAACTCTAGATTGAGATTGTTTCCGTGTAAGTTGAAGTCCCGATGGTCAGGACCCATCAAAGTGGTACAAAAGTTCCCAACTAGAGCTGTTGAAATTGAATTAGAGAATGGGATGAATAAGTTCACAGTGAATGGTCAGAGGTTGAAACATTACCTTGGAATGGCAAATAAGAAAGGGGACAGGGAGATAATAATGTTGGAAGAGCCCTAGTACGTGAATGAGGAGTGATGCTCCGAGCGTGCGTCGTGCCGCGACATTAAATAAGGCGCTGCATGACAGGCAACCCATTGAATTGTTGTAATCATCATGCCACAACATTAACTAAGGTGCAGGTTGGGAGGCAACCCAACTATAGTAGTAGTTGTTAATTGTGAGTATTTCGAAAATGCTAACCAATGCAGGTGACAATGGGTGGATGATAAGGCCATCAGAAGTGGTAAGAACAGGTGAAAAACATGAAAAAAATTGTGCCTAGGAGCATGCCCGCGCTACAGGCCGAGCATATGGGCAAGTATTCTACCTCAGCTCAAAAATATTAGTGCGATCGCGCTACTAGCACGATCGCGCTAGTGGCCACGTTTATGGGCTTGTGTTATGCCTGGGCTAGCGCGACCGCGCTAGTTCTGCCCACATCTGTGAGTTTTGTGTTGTATTTGTTTATGTTAATTTTTTTAATGTAGCCTAAATTACCCCCCCCCCCTTCTAATAACCCTCTCCCCCCTCTTTAATCCCAAACCCAATGCCCAAATCAAAACAAATCAGCAAACCCTCCCCAACCCTAACCCCTTCTTCTTCAACGACCCCTTTCTTCTTCAACTCCTATCTTCTTCAAAAATCCCCACCCTCACTTTCCCTAAGTCTCAAGACACATCCCCCTCCCCCCCCCCCCCCCCCCCACTTTCTTCTCTTCTTCCCGCAATCTATCACAGCAGGTATGTGTTCCTTGTTCCATTTTTCCTTTTTCTTTCAATTTTTTATCAGAATTTCTTGGTTTGTAGTTTTGCATTTTAGTAGTTGTTTTTCTTTTTTTTATTAGTAAAATTGGTAACATTGGTTGTAGTGTTTTTGAGTGGTAAGATTGGTGGAGTGTAGACTCACTTGGCATGTGATTTTGGTGGATATTATAGTGGTGTTGAGGTTCTAACATGTGTGAAATAGGGCGTGAGTGCCTAATGCCCACAAGGTGTTTGTGGAAAGCCCTCAGTGAATGTAATTGTGTAGTTGTGACCACATATGCATGTGAAGTTTGAGTAACTGCATTCCGTCACAATTTTGTGTTGGGTTGTGCTAATGTGCTCCCGTTTTTCAGGTACTATGGCTCTATCTTGGAAACATCGTGTCGCAGGTACCTTTTCTAGCAGCCAAGCTCGCTCGTCCAAGGCATGCGGGGCAGCCCTTGCCCACCCCTTTGATAGTAACAGATTTGTCTCTGCCAAGGCTCAGGACCACTTTGCGGATAAGGCCTCTAAAAAGCTGATACCGAAAAAGGGAATTGATATAGGATCAGTCCAGCAGGGCTACTTCACATGTACACTGAGGTGGTGAGATGAGGGTTGTAAACTTTTTTTGACGAGTCGAGCGAGGGCAATGTAATGGTGGTTAGAGAATTTTACGCCAATGTGAAGGAGCATGTCGATGGCGTAGTCACAGTGCACAGAAAGGCAGTGAATGCCTCTATTGAGGCTATACAGACAACGTACCAGTTGCCCCCTCTGGTGGATCATTATGATGACTATTATGAGGGGTATAGCCGATCTGACACGCAGTGGGCGAGGTTCTTTCAGATGATCTGTGTACCCGAGAAGGAGGTGGTCTGGATGAAGTATGGTGAGAAGTTTCACTCCTTGGCACTAACCTTTGAAGGGAAGTGTTGGTTGTATCTTATCAACAACCGTCTGATTTTGTCATCCAACACTACAGAGGTAAATGGCTCCCGAGCAACTTTGATTTGGTGCTTCATCATTGGTCACAACTTCAATGTGGCCAGATTGATTCATGAGGAGATGTTCACCCGCTATCTAGTCAAAAGGTATGGGTTATTCCATTCTTTGGTTACTAAACTTTGCAGGGAAGCTCGGGTACCCAAAAAGCTGGCTGTGGATGGGCTAGTACCAAAAGGACCGCAAGTTTCGGGCAGACAAGGTAGCTACTGGTAAGGTACCGGCGGCAGCAGGTGGTGAGGATAGTAGTGACTCTGATGACTTGGAGGATGAGGAGGCTGAGCAGGAGGGGGCCGAGCCACAGGCCCATGAGCAATTTGCAGCAGCTGTAGCACCATCTGGGACTGCAACACCTTCTGGAGCTGCTCGAGTTTCCCGTTTCACTGCTTTGGAGTAGGAGGTGGCTGGGTTGCATACCTCAGTCACTGATTTGGGTGCCCGTGTTGATGCAGTGGCTGACCGACAAGTGAAGTCGGAGAAGAAAATCTTAGGTTGGCTGAGAGCTCAGGGTCGTGCTTGCAACTTGAACCCAGACACCGTCTCCGATCAGGAGTGATCTTTTAGGAAAGTTCCTTTACCTCACCGTTCCTTAAGTTTTATGCCATGAGGACATGGCTACCTTTTAAGTGTGAGGTGAGGGATACTTCAATGTGTGTATGTAAATGTAACAAATTGTTGTTTGATGTTTTCTTTTTCTTGATTTTTTTTGTTTTTGTGGTTTGAGTGATAGTTAATTTAGGTAAGTTTAAAGTAGGTAAGTTGACTGGTCCCGACGACGGATCTCTCTCGACCGGGTTCTTGAGGGACTAAGTCGATGTTCATCTAAAAAAAAGGGAATATGGAGACTCTTCCTGATGACGGATCCTTTAGACAATTTTCTTGAGGGAAGTAAGTCTAGAGAAAAGACCAACTTTTTTTTAGGTAGTGCAGTAACTCCCCCTTGGTTTTTCTTTGGGCCACGATTCTTTTCCAAGGGTTTAGCTTGAACCGGGTATAGGTAGTTTTTGTTTTTATTTTTTACTTTTCAAATAGTATTGGAGGGCCACGAGCTGAAACCGAAGAAAAACCCTTTGCATTGATACACCTGAACACAATAGATACTAGAGTGTAACGCTTAGTGTCAGTGGTTGATTCTTGCTAAAGTGCCTTAAATTGTATGTTTGTCACTGACTTGAGTACTCGGACGAGAGTGTCTTGATAACCCAATCTGGAGTGAGTCATGTGCCATGTGCGTGTGAGCTATACTATATTCCATGCTTTAAATTTGATACCTAAAACTTGCCCCGTGTGTTTGCAAAGCAAAAAAGTAGTTTCATTCAGTTTTAGAAGTGATATAGGCAATTCTTTGTTGAGCCAGACATATAAAGTAAACCCACCTAAATGTAATACATCGTAATCAACTCCGTTGAGCATATAAGCTTGTTTCCTTGTCAATCATATTGCGAACCTTACCCAATTGTTTGAACCCATTTACCTCCCATAAGCACTTGAATGGTATTGAAATTATGCAAAAGTGTGGGGTGGTGGTTTGGTTTTTGAGTGGAACCGATAAAATAGAGGAAAGGTGCAGTGTTTGGACAAGTAAAAGAATAAGCATCACGTTAAAAAAGAGAGAAAATGTAGTAGTTAATAAGTGGTGTTTAGTTACAATTGCACCTAATGGAGTGGGATGTTGTAAATAAAAATGGGGTGGAATATCTGGTTGACATAAGTATGGTTCTGAAGGTTAATGTGATTGTATTAAAAGTGCTTAGGAAGGTTAGCCACTATATCAAAATATATCCTACACGTCCCTTAGCCTACATTACAATCAAGTGAATTCCTAATTGATCTTAGACTGAGTGAACTCGATTAGTAGAGTAGTACACTACGGGCAAGCCTATGGCGCGTGTTTGTGGCATGTGAATGTTCCTTGTGAAAGTGAGCGAATTTTGTTTATCTATGTTCCTAATTGTTCTTGAAGTTAATATTTGTGGAACTACTCTCTTGTGTGATGTGAGGGCATGTGATTCACGAAGGAAAGGCAAGTCTTGACCTTTGTAAAGGGTAATTTGAGTAAGTATGAATATTGCACGGCACGTGAGAGTCGACTTTTGAGGCAAAGATTGTTTACTACTTGGCGTAACTTTGATAATTTGTTCTTGGTGTGATACGTTAAGGGAAAATTCTTAGTGAAGGAACCACTATAGAGTGTGGTAGATTGCTCGAGGACTAGCAATGAATCAAGTGTGGGGTGATGATAATAGGCTAGATTCATGTAATTTGGCGTCTGTTTAGGCCCTAGCTTGATTATGTTTCACAGTTCTAATATAGTTAAATGATGATAAATGGGCTCTAATTGTGAATTTTACACTTTGCAGGAGTGAGTGGCATATACGAGGACTTAAGACTATAATCGGAGCTAAATTGAAGCAAGAATGTACGTGGGAACACGAGAGAAAAAAGAGAAGAAATGGAGACATGGACTAGCGCGGCCACTAGCACGACCGCGCTAGCCCAGAAAGTCGAGGCATAATGATAGAGCATATGCGCGGTCATTAGCGCGTTCACTAGCGCGATCGTGCTAGCCCAGTTCTGAAAAGTTGAACTTCAGGGGTAAATTCGGATGTTCGGGGGTAATCCACTTAACCTATAGAAGGTCTAGCTCGCCCAAGGGATCATTATGAAGGTTTTCAAGGCTTTTTTTTAGACTATGGAGGAGGAAGAACAAGGGTGTGAAGATCTACCAAATATTAGAGTTTTTCTAACTCCTTTTACTTCTTGCAATCAAACATTATGAACAACTTTGTAGTTTTGTCTTGTTTTATTATGAGTAGCTAAACAATTAATCTAGGGTTGATGGAACCAGTTGTTGGTTGAAGTTTTGACTCAACTTGTTATAATCGAGCCGGATTTATGATATGATTGTTCAACTACATTTTGTATTGTGATTAATTGAATGGGCCCTTGATTAATCGTGTATAATTACCTCGTATTGCTTGAGAAAGAATATTATGTTAGACTGTTGTCACACCTCCTTTTACCTACCCCGAAAGGGTATAAAGGAGTTTTTCCAATTAAAGGACAATCGAAACGGGATTCGTTATTAAAAGATTTAGAGTCGCCACTTGGGAGATTTATGGTGTCCCAAGTCACCGGTTTAGAATCCTGAATCGAGGAAAAGAATGACTCTGTTTAACAGTCCGCGAACCAAAAATCCGAGTAAGGAATTCTGTTAACCTGGGAGAAGGTGTTAGGCATTCCCGAGTTCCGTGGTTCTAGAACGGTCGCTCAACTGTTATATTCGGCTTAATAATATGATTTTAAACAATTATGAACCTATGTGCAATTTTTAGTTTTAACCGCTTTTATTTATTTTTTAGAGAAAATGGCAACGTTATTACAATACGTCTCGAACCACGTCACATAAATGCACCCGTAGTTTTTGACATATTTTAACATCATTGAGATTTGGATTTGGGTCACATAAATGTGCACCCAAGTTTAGGAAAGTAGATTATTAAAATACGCGCCTAAAGCAACTACGCATTTGCACTTTACGAGGGTCATGGAATTTGTTAAATGGCAGGCCTCGATTCTAAGGATCAAAAGAAAGATTAATTAAAACGAGGGCCATGCAATTGTCTTTTTTTTTTGGCACGGCGCACCCCGACTTATTTTATCTTTAGGGTTTCTAAACTAATTCATGAGGGACATACATTATTTTAAGATATCTGATTATGGCTCACCTCAATTTATTTAAAGGAAAAAGCATTCAGCTAAGTGAACTATGGTTGTTAATATTCACGGTATGATTTTCACACCCAACATTACATCGCAACCCAATACAACCAAAGAAATGCGCAAATAGTTGTGATTCAATTTCAATCTTTAAGTATTCCATCTTAATTCTCGTTGAACCAACCTAATATAGTTCTAGTAGAACAAACTATAGTTTGTTTTCAGCAGAATAAGACGTTCTTGCCATCCCAACCAAAGACATGAAAGTACTAGTTAAATTAAAAATTGTGAATGTAACCACTTGAAAATCCACATGAACTGCTACTCAAGAAGGCTATGAGTATATGCTGAATCATAGGCATACGGAAATACGGAAGCTAATATGGAAGTGAATGCATCCCTTTTAATTTTAAAGTCCATGTTTGGAACAACATTATACAATTATAAGCTCAGTAATGGAAGATAATCAGATAGAATCACTGATAACACTCAAACCACAGAATCTCATTCAAACAATCCTAAAGCCGGACAAATGGTCCATTTCAACTCGAGAAAATCTTAACCCAAGAGATACTCCAACAACATAAACAGCTAAAGGCATTCGAGGCATAGAAAACGACTGTTCAAATTAGTTTTTGCTAACTGAACATGCTCAAGCAAATCAAAACAGTGAATACAGGATTCAAACAACAAAATGACATGTCAAATATAATTTCCAAACGCGAATTGAGAATAAATGCTAACTTGAATCCAACTTCTACTGAAATTAATCGCAGACCTATGTCTATAGATGGACTAGCATAGCTCTTATCACACATAAGGACCACAATTTCATTTTTATTATAACTCATGCTTAACAATCAGGATAAGCAAATCAACAAACAACGAAAAGAAAAACACCATTAAACTTAGCATGTGAGAACACAATACAACTTTCACATATTGTCAGTCCAAAATGACCATGTTGTCATTTGATTCGAGTGAAGAATACATAATCAGAACAATGATTGATACCTGGACAGTAGTAGTAAGACTTTAAAATAGCCAAATAAAGGCCGAAAATATCTCCAAATAGGTGTTCAGCTACTAATTGCAGGAGAAACAACCGCAAACTGCTCAAACATCTATTTGTAAGGAAGATCAACAACAATAGCAACTAGAGCACAAATCCACAGATCTGAACCAGATAACCCATCAGATTAGACAATTTCCACAGTAATGAGACTTCGATAAGTCTAAAGCATCGACGGGCAGAAAATCGAACCTCGACGACAAAATAGACTTTGGACTCGACCTTTTCGAATTCGTTTCAAATACAGCTGAAGGAAACAGCCATTTACCAATTTTTGGTGACTGTTTGGGGTTGATTTTATGGCTGGTTTGGCTGGTTTTGGGGTGGAGACGAAGAAGCAAGGGGGATTAGGGTATTTGAGGGTTGAGGAAGATAAAGACGTGAAGGGGGGTGTCATCTCTGGTTGTTGATTTTGTGAAGAAGAAGACGAACGGAAGAGTCTGTTTTCCAAAAAGTTGCGCCCAAGTCCCCCTTTTCTTCACTATATATCCCTCACTATATATCAGGCGTTACCTAGGGTATTAGAGTGTTGGGTCGGGTCGGGTCGATTTTGATTAGGTTGGACGAGTATTCAATTGGGCTGGGAGAAAAATCAATTAATTTTGGCCCAAAATTCTATCTCTTCAATTCCCTTTCCTCTTTTCCAAATTAATTTTTTTTATTTCAATCTCTTTTTAATTAATGTTTCAAAATAAACTCAAATAAAACCCAAACTAAGTCCTAAATCGAATCAATCCTAGCACATTAAATTAATTAACTCTAATTAAAACCAAATCGAAGGAAAAACTACAAAAATTCAAAATTAAAATTAAAAGTGCAAATTAAATCATTTTTTGTGACTTTTCCTATTTTTATAAAACAACTAATTTGCTAATTAATCCTAAAATGTGAAATTAAATCCTAAACGCTCATATATATTTTTTATATTTTTCATTAATTAAACAAAATATAAACATGCACAAACAAAATGCAAACAATTAACATAAAATGTCACAAAATTCACAAAATTGTAAACACTGAAAGAAGTTATTTTGTTTTGAATTTCTGGGAGTAATTCATATAGGGAAAAAACCACGTGCTCACAACTGCTGTTGAACAACACCACTTTTGGGAAATTGAAGAGATTCGTTACTTGAACTTGAAAGTGAATTTAGAGATAACAAAGCTTTGGTGGGATAATTTAGAGTTGCACATATTGTCAGCTAAAGTAGTTCGAGAGAATGCTCTAGTAAATTATCGTAGTTGATCGAGAGATAATTACGAGAACCACTAGCTCTTAATCCTCATAGAGTATTACGGCGAGATTATAGCAAAAGAGTTAAGATCTATACTAGCAATTGGGGAAATCAATACCCTAGACCTTTTTACCATTGAATTATATTTGCTTTAGTTTATTATTATTTTTAATATCATTTGAAGTAGTTAAACAAAAACCCAAGATTAATTGATAAAAATCTTGCATCTAGAAATTGTTTGAGTTAATAATAGCATTGCCAAAGGGTTGTAATAGATAGGTTAGTTCCGTGAGGATTCGACTCCGGACTTAAAATCTGATTATATTTGCAACGACCGCTTTGTCTTTTAGAAAGCATAATTGGGCGTGATCAATTCTGTACACATAAAGATCTACAAGTGGAATGTTAGATCGATCTTTTTAACTTTAAAGAAGAAAATTTATGGTGGATAAAATTATAATCAAGATTAAATCTTCAAATCAAGAGATGAACTAATATTAAGAATCTGAATCAACATAAAATAAATTATTTTTTGTGTTAAGACCAAATAATTAAATCTCTAAATTAATTATTTAGCAAAAGAATCTAATTCAATTATTTTTTAAATTTATCGTATGAGTAAAATTATTTTTCAAGTTTAGAAAAATCTTAGGGTACATAAACTTATTCCATAAAAAGAGTGTTAGAGATTAAAAAAAATTAAAACACAAAGTAAAAAATGTTATTATAGTATAAAGAATCAAATGGCCATACATGTGTATGTTGAAACACAATCAAAGCTAAATCCTGAACAAGAACAAGTTTTCAAGACTATATTATACGACTCTTATAACGGGATTATCCTTTGTAGGTGCCTCTGACGGAATAGAAATAATACTTTTATGTCATGCATTACTTGCAAATATCAAAGCAAGTGTCACGACCCATTTTGCCTAACTAGGTCATGATGGCGCCCAACACCACAGTTAGGCCAGCCAACTGCGGAAGTTTTGATTAAGCCTCAATTATTAATTAGCCAATCAAATATACTAGTGTTTTTAAGTAAATTAAAGAAACTAGCAAGATCATACAGTGCTGATATAGTCATACAACCCCAAAATAATTGTTCTCTACAGTGTGTGCCAGAACCCGGTGTCACTAGCTACGGGCGGCCAGTAGAGTATAAACAAAAATATACAAAACACTGTCCTACTGTTTGAATCAAAATAGACAGAAAATCACAAACAGGAAAAGGACTCATTCGGCTGCGAATCGGCATGAGAGAGAAGGCAGCTCACCGTAGAAGTCCCAGAAAGTGCTCACTGATATGCACCCGAGTGATGTCCGAATCCACCTGCCTCAAACCCTGTACATTTAAGTACAGAAGCGTAGCATGAGTACGTAAACAACGTGTACTCACTAACTATCCCATCTAATCTCGAAGAAGTAGAGACGATAGGTCGACTCGATACTTACTAAGGTCAACTAGTATATATATAAATACACAAGTGTGAATATAGCATGATTTAAACAAAGAATTTTACAAGTAATGCCAGGTTGTAACATGTAGTGTAAGTCCAGAATACTTTAACATCAAATTTATCATTTATTAAGTGAAACAGTGGCAAAATGAAGCATACATATATAAGCTCTTCCACAATTAACATGTGCACATAATACCGAGGCGACGGCCCGAACCAACATAAATAAATGTGCAGTTGCCGAGGGTCGACGGCGCGCCTATAGATGCATCTATTCATACCGAGGC